>BLSH010022783.1:2789425-2806705 GCA_018402905.1 Glandirana rugosa
CTAAGTCGAGCGAGGAGCTGTGACCATAGTGCCTCACATTACCGTTATCCATTTATCTTAAATGAGAAGTTAGACATTCTGGAGTAACGGAATTGATCCCAACCGGTATCGGACATATAGTGCTCATTACTTAATATCAAGTGTCTCCAGACTAGTCATTTTGAAAGAAGGTCGACTCCAGGTTTAGTGTACACTCCAGTCCTCATCCCCTCACCTAATCTAGGCATACAGGGGGCCCTTATGGGCCCCCCCAGCATGGGGCCCGGTTGCCATGGCGACTCCTGCGACCCCTATCCGCCCGCCCCTGCCTGGCTCTGAAGGATGGGGGAGCGGGAGATGCTTGTGAGCTTACAGAAAATTCTACTGGGGGGAGTGTGTGTAAAGAGGCAAGCTTGCTACTCTGTATGTGTGGGGGAATGGGGATGAAGGGGCAGAAAAGACTACTGGGGGAAGGTGATGTAAAGGGGCAGATTACACTACTGTGTGGGGTGGGGAGTGATTGGAAGAACATGTGATTTGGACCTCAGCTGGAAGAAAGTTTTACTGATCAGACCTCTGTGAACTATAATTCATTACTCGTGATATACAGGCTATGGCCAACCCTAGTTAAGGCAATGAGGTCTTACAGATTGAAGAGTAAATTCTATTTACCTATTGCCATTACACTCCGTGATACCAGTGTCGAGGAGCGAGCTGAATCAATAACTGATGGCCTTGGATCTGTGATATTATCATGGCACTCTATACTTCCATTAGTTGCTTGTGCAGTTTCTGTCTGTATCTGGTACCTAGCAGAAACACAAATCACACTTGCCATCTTGCAGTAAAATTATGCAGCAGTAAAATAGGTCATTATGAAGGATATAGGCTAATCTCCAGGGCAAATATTAAAGTATATATAAACCTTAACAATCCGCTTCTCTTACTTATGGTGGCCATACACTATACGAAAAATCGGCTGAACGAGTTTTTGAAAAACGAACACATGGCCGGTCGTGAGAGCAAACGAGTTTGCCATCATGTAATGACCAAAATTTGATTCATAAATCGTTCAACTGACACAAATGAATCAGTTTTTCGTTCGTTTTGCAAAGTGCAAATTGTTTGGGCGAGAAACACATTAACCTTTCAATTTATCATCTGTTCAGCTGAAGTTTTCCAAACCTTTCCTTCACTTTATCGGCTCAAAAACGGCACAACCAATTTTCGATGTGTGCCCATTAACTGGATGAAAAACGAACGAACTTTCCAAATGACAGATTTTTGAACAATTTTGCGTCTAGTGTATGGCCAGCATTACTCCATTTTGCTCTGTTAAATATGCCATTGAAAGTGATTGAAGTGTCTTTTCAATAAGTGCAAAAATACACCTGTCTGAAATTCAGAGCTGTCCTGTTTCCAGTTTTATCTCAAGTAGTCCACCCAGTTCTTATCATGGGCTACAGAACTATTAGTTCCTATGTAATAGAGGTGAGAAGAGTGGGAGGGATTTAGTAACTTAACAAAAGACAACTGGGCAGGGCTGGTACCATTTCTTGTGATTTTAGTTGAGAAAAAGGCATGTGTTGTCCTTCCACAATAGGATATTAGAACCTGAGTAATTTCTAGGAGGTTCTATCTCCTAATATGACACGTGTCCACAGATTACTCATTGAATGTGGGACAGACTGGTGTACATTTCACGAATATGCTGACAAACAGCTGGGCTGGCCTTGTCACCTTTCTCACACAATTAAACTTCTATTGCTGCCAGCAGGGCCTACAAGGTGTACACTATAAGGATATACTGTACATGCCTAGAATAGGCTTCCAAAATGACTATTTCCTTCATTTTTCAAAGACACTATTGACCTTCCCTACCCTTCTCAGCCACATCATTATATTTACTACTAAATTACGCAAACGCTACATGCAAATACAAAATCATTATTAAAACACAGATTACCTCAGCAGAATGACGCATGAAGACACCAATGTGTAGGCCAAAAGAGTCCCTATTGACATCATATCCACCAAGGCCTTCAGGTCAAACAGGAAAGCCATGAGAGCTGTGGACCAGAACATTATTAAAGAGGCATCAGACTATACCAGCATACTTCCCAACACGTTTAGCTATGCTTTGCGCTATAGTTATTGTGGCAACATTACCCCCATACTATAATTTGAAAATATGAAACTTCAGTATGTTAGAAAGTGAAAATTAAGGGTATAATAAATATTTTTATAGTCAAACTACATCCATACTCTCAGTATAGAGTACTTTCATATACCTTCCCAAGTGCCCAATGAGCTGACATAATATGGAAATTTAAATGTTGCTGGTAAAAATTGAGCTCAGTTTACCACCTCCAATTTTCTAAGCCTCCTTATTTGTTCTTTAATTTGATGTGTAGCCTCACTAACCAATAGAGATGCTTTGGAGGTAGAAAGGTATGGGACCAAACTCTTACAGGAAAAGTTGAGATTTGCATATAGCTTTGGCCTCCCATGTTTGATTATTGTGTACTGATTATTTTGCTTAGAGCTTACAATGAAGGCAATCTCTGCTTATTTATTGCTTTTCTGACATTATCAGATTGCTCAGATTTGAACAAGTTGTTTTTAAACTAACCTGTAGTGAGCTATACAAGGTGATCCCCCAAAGCTTGGTCAAAGTGACCTATCACATACAGACTTTCTGAAATTCAATGCACAAGCCTGCCTCTTGTCTCATGGGTGTCATTGTTTAGTTCTGTCCACTTGCTTTGAGCATTTACCAGCTACTACTCCTGAAGCCATGGTGGCCACCACTGGACTCTGCCGCCTGCTGACACGTGACAGTGGCTGAAAGAGCAAACCATCTCTGGCCATTGCAAGAAGAATCCGGGGCATAGGGAACATAGATCCCAAGAGACTGTAAAAAAAAAAAATAGCCCAGAGGATAAACATCAGTGTGAGATGTTAAGTGAGACATAACGAATCCAAACTGCTCTCATAAGCATATGCACAGTGCTTGAATATTTTTTTTACAGCACAAGCAATTTCTGTAGATTCTTACATTGTGTATATACTCATGGTGGCCAACTTACAAGGGTATAAGGGGTTTCAGCTGTAGCCCCTAAAAGCAACAATGAACTGCACATAATATTCAGTCTCTCCCAAGTCGATCATGCAAGGCACATTTTTGCTTATCATTTCTGTTTGATCAAGCAATTATCCCTGTGTGTATCAGAAAACCAATCACAATACAACCTCATTTAGCAGCTCAGTTAGATTAAGACTTTTAAAATATCAATTTCAATCAATATTTTCAATTTGATGGACAGTGCTGAACAATACCATGTGTGTTGCTTTGTTTGATATTTTAATCAATAATGGATCAATTCATATTTAATTCCTCAATAAATCACAGAAAGTCTGAATCATTCCCCCTGTAATGTTATGTAATGTAATGTGTATATCACCGATACACCTTCCATAAGGCCACGTGTCTCCACCATGACCTGTTCTCAGTATCCTAGGTGGAGGCTTGCATAGACTGGGGCACATGAGGCTCCCACGGCAACTCCTTCTATCTGGTGATAATATTTTCCTGCAAATTGGGTGTTTTAGCAGATTTGTATCCACGCAGTTAATTTGATAGGAATAAGGAAAATTTCTATCAAATACTTACCTTAATGTTCCTTTCCTGATAGACTCCATGGCAGCATACATGTGGGTTAGCCTCCATAACTACCCTATAGGACCCCTCTCCCATAACACTTTGCTCTACGCCAGCAGCCATGTTCCGTAACTAGCCTACTCCAGGCATTGGGAGGGGATTCCTGCTGCCATGGAGTCTATCAGGAAAGAAAATTACGGTATTTGATAGAAATTTTCCGTTTTCCTGACATACTCCATGGCAGCATACATGTGGTAAATAAATCGCTAAACACACGGGTGGGAAATGCTGAGCAAAGAAAGTTTACTTAACAACGTCAACTGAAAGTACTTGTAAACCAAATTAACTTGGAGATAGGGCAGCTGGTTTAACACAGAAATGGGACTTAGACGTGTTGATAGAAGACCAGGAAGCTGCCCTGCAAATTACTCCAGGAGCTACATGACGTGAAGCTGTCCCAGATGTAGACCAGCTCCTGGTTGGGTGAGCAGACACTACCTCCAAAGGAGCCCAGTCCTTGGTTCTATGAGCCTGTTGGAAGACCTAGGCAATCTGTGTTTGATGTAATACAAGTAAAGACAGCACAAGCCATTACTGTACAGAAGCCATGTTCATTGAATAACAACCAGCAGGAACAGGAAACACCACACAGGAAATAAGCACAACATAGATGCACCATAGATTTGCATTTAGAGAAACATAATATCCATAACAATCCATGCCACAATCGCCCTAGATGAGGCACGTTCCTCTGTCCTTTCTGGCAAAAGGATTAACAGGCGCTCTGAAGTCTGAAGGAAGCTGTAGCTTGTAGATATGAGGGATTCCTAAAATCGAAGGAAGGCACAGCTGGAAGTCAAAACAGGAATCCCTTTGACAACGTCGGTTAGACGAAACGTACATCAGGGAGGACTCGCTGACGTCACCGCCTATTCTTAAAGTGCCGGCCGGCTTTTTATTGTACTCCGCAATTTTACTTCATACATATTGTAAGTATATTACTTTTTCTTAATAAACACTTGGATGATACAGTATTACGCTATGTGGGGTCTCTTTATGTCTTTAAATACATATGTGAGGAGACTGAGCGGATAAGTGTCCATAAACTGGAAGGCGCAGCAAGTGGAAACAGTATCTTCAATCCCTGAGGGGACCCTGGCAGGATGAATAGCCAACTGCGCGACACACTTTACCATCTGGTGAGCTGCTAATCAGAATTGGTGGTGGATTGCAGGTATGCTTATGTGATGTCACTTCAGGTGCCTCTCTCCTACTTTGTCCACACTGTGTGGTCAAATTATAAGATTAACTAAAGGACTGTCCACTCACTTGAATTTTCCATTGCTGTGAAGTGGTTTTTATTGACAAGCATAATTGCACACTATGCATATAGTGTTATAGTAGGATCTTGTGGACATTGACCCTGGTGCTTTGGTCTATATGCTCATATGCCTATACTATACTGCATTTTCTATTTTATGGTAATTGGTTTATATGTACATATATCTATATTGCATCCCATATATCATGTGTAAATATATTCACAACATATTTTATTGAGTGGAGAGCAGCTCATATTTACTATTATATCATTCTAACTTTTTTGTTGTGGTTAGGAGCTGCTGCACACCTCCCTTTAGTGGGTAACCTAAAATATCATAAACCTTTTAGCGCAGTATTAAACAATATATTTTTAGGAATCCCTGTTTACCAGACATGCGCTTTAATCAACTAAGGCTGACACTTCAACCCCGAGGGAGCTGACAGATAGAGCCAGAACTAAATCTGACTGGAGAAAAGCCTAGCATACTTAGAACTACTAGATCACTACATGATCTGTCAGCAGCAGACATGTACATACCTCCCAACTTCCTGAGATGTGAATGAGGGACAAATGAAGAGAAAAGAGGGACAACTTTGACCAGATTCTCCTGTCAACTTTGTCTGTGTTCATTCTTTTAGTATTCTAGAGAGCGGAGATGACTCTGGAAGAGCAGCCAAGGACCTCCAATCTTGAGAACCAGACTGTCAAACACAACCGTGCTGGACAAGGATGTTGAATTGTACATAGTGATAAAACGCCTGGCCTGAGGAGAAGGTGCACTGGGTTCCGGAAGCTGAACTGTGCTAGCAAGGGGAACCATGACCTGATTGGCCGATAAGGCATCACTGCAACTAACACTACAGCCTCTTTTCAGGATTTTCGAAAGAAAACCCAAGGCTGATCCGGATTGGAAAAAATGCATAGGTCCTACTGCATTCCCCATGATTCATCTGGACATCTACACCTGAAAACCTCCATATTTAGAGACCATTCATTGTGGAATCTGGAAAGAAAACCTGTTAAAACGTTTTGGAATCTGGCAACATACGCTGCTTGAGCTGTAGGCTCGATTGTTCTGAGCCCAAGACATAATTGGTCAGCTTTCTGTGATAGAGAACAGGCTGTGAGTCCCCAGGCTGTCTTAACACAGGAGACCTCCATAGTGGACTAACTTAAGAGCACTGACGCTCCCTACATTATATGGTGAAAGGCCTGAAATCTGCTTCCTGGTCGGCGTATGTCCCTTGTTTTGGTAAGACCATAACAGCCAAAAGGACCCTGAAAGCACCCAGAGTGATGTTGAAAGCCTGAATGGCTGGAGTTGGAGATGGTCTTGACCTACAGTGAACCGAAGGAACTTGCGGAAGTCTTCTACAATGGGCACATGAAGGAAAGAGTCCATTGGAAACAAGCCAGACACCTGGCTGGACCCCTTTTAGGGACAATGTTTCCACCTTGATCTTCTCCTTTGCTGAAGATTGTCTCAGGTGTGCAAGGTCTAAAACCGGCCTCCACAAGCTGTTCCACTTCATGACCATAAGAGGGGTAAACACCTGCCCTGGTAACTCTCGCATTCAGAGACTGGCACAGCAGCACTTTGCGACTCCACTTACGTAAGGCATGAGTGTGAGGAAAAATCCATGGAAATGACTCAGAGAAAAAGGAGGACTTCTGATGGACCATTCATGTCCCGAAAAGACAACTTTGACGTCCCAATAGTCTGAGGCCCAACTCAGTAGTTTCTTGAAACCCCAAGTTCAAGCTTTTAGCATATTTCTAGTAGGGATTTCTTTTCTTCTCACCAGCTCTTCCTAATGCCCCGTCCTGGACTGTAAAAACATGCGCCCCTTGCATGCTCTGTGCTTGTTCTATAGACTGTCCCCTTCTGGCCTAGCCAGTGCTGGTCCTGAGGTAGGACCTCAATTTGCCAACTGCGGCCCGGGTTACGGTGCTATCCAGCTTGCGAAAAGATGAAGCTCCCTAACAGGAATGCTACACTATGCCTCTTAGAGGAGGGAACAGCAAGCCCAGGCCCAGCCATAGCACTCAATTTGCCGTAACTGACGAGAGCAAAAACCACTCCACTTTGCGGCTGATGTCATTTGGAGCCTTATTATGGAAACCGACACCAGCTACGGCTTTTGAACTACAGAGTTTCAGAAAACGCTCCTGAATACTGCATCCACATTCTCCACTCACATTTCCATCCTTTTTGATATGGCCACAAGAGCCCAGGCCAACCTTTGGGCTATTCACTGCCTCAGCAATTTAGAGAGGCAGCCTTAAAAATGCTTCACATCCTTATCTTTGAATGTATAGAGCTTGGCCATTTGCACCGAAGGGAGGGATGTCTTGCGACCTTGCTCCACTTATCCACTGATGTCCCCTAGTTCTGTTCAGAATGGAAATTTGGAACACTCTCTCTATGGCTACATTTTAACCATTGCACCCCTCCAAGTTGCACGATTCAGAGTGTGACCTCTATCTGACTCTGAGTGCAGCACTGATCTGACTTTACAGCCCCTGGATCAAGTTGCATACAGTCATGGGATCAGGCACAATGAATATATGCTGTACAGAAGTTCTGGCCAATTCTGCAGCAATAGCTGCTGATGCCTGGGCATAACTTTGTGATGCACTGTGGCTGCTATCCCAAGAGAGGAGCCAACTTTGTTTGCAGAGCAGGATCAAGCTGCATCAAGTCGTATCAGAGTAGCGCAGGAACAGCTTCTAAGTCGCACAGTTTGGAACGTGTGCCATTGAAATCAATGGGCTGTGACCCACCATGCGACCCAAACAAATTCACATTTACAAGTCACGCGAGTGAAAACTGAGCCAAAGGTGCCCACATAATTTCTTCTTACCTTGCAGGAGACTTTACCTTGGTTGGGACAGCTCCAGTTCTTCCTGGTCATCCTAGTGGGAGAACATGGCTGTTGGACTTTGTGTGTGGCTTATATCTCACTCTGAGAGAATTAACACCACGTGCCTCACTAGGGATTCTATCTGTTGGAACACACCACCGCCTGGCTTAGCATAGCTCACATAGGGCATCCCGCATCCTCAGCAGGCTCCTTCCTTGGAGCAGCTAACATGGCGGTGGGTGCATAGAGGAGGATTCAGAGCTTCTGCTGTGAAGGCTGGACCTTGACAGTGACCTATGACAAATACAAATGGAAAAAAGTTGTGACCTAATGAGGTGTTTATCGTGCTGTGCCGTGTAATGTCAATCTGACCTAGAAGGACTCACAAAAGCAAGCTAGGATAGAAAGGAAATGTGGTCAAAGCAGCCAAAGAAAGTACCCCGACAGCAAGAAAAGGAAGGGTTAAACCCCCCTTCATACCTGCTACCCCGGGGCTGGCAGTGATACTTCCCAAGTGTGAAACTGCACAGAAAGACCGACAACCTGCCCAGGTGATCAATTATGCCAGAATCACACAGAGAGACAGCATACAATGCAGAGCATTCCCTGTGATGATTGCACACAGCACTTTGGGAAACTGCTGCGAGCTGCCTACAGAGAAATCCCTATATTAACAGAGCTGACCGCCGAATGAATTTCTCCACTGTAATGTCACCACTGCCATCTACAGCGCCCATGCGCTGCGTCCCTGAGCAGAAGTAACCCAGAGGCGCAAGGCCGGAAGAGAGAGCAGCGGCTTGGAATGCCCATGCACTCCAGCTGCCATAGACTAGAAGACACTAGAGCCAGGGAAGATACAGACAAACAGAAAACACACACACACTGCTGCCATGGAATGTGTAATAGAAAGTATACATCACCACACACGACAACTTCAATCCTGCTTCCATGATCGGATCGGACTGGGCCAGGTAGGATGATCACACCAGGCTTGTTTCTTACTCCAGGACAATATACATGCACCGGACTTTAGCAGATAGGACCGCCTGCTCACAGCTCTGCTTTCTGGCCAGGCGCACTCTTCAGCTGCTCCCCAGGGCTCCGACTTCAGCGCTACTCTGCTTTATACACTCCATACCCTGCTCTCAGCTAGGGCCTATCGGAGGGACGTTAATTCTCTGGCCGCTTCACCGATTCCTGACTGTGGTGGACTCTTCATTTAGAGAACCGTCTATTCGGTCCTACGGAGGACAAAATAGGAACACGGCTGCTGGCGTGGGGCAAAGATTTATAGGAGAGGGGTCCTATAGGGTAGTTATGGAGGCGGGGCTAACCCACACGTATGCTGCCATGGAGTATGTCAGGAAAGTATTTATTTATAATATTTTTATATAAATAATAAATATATATAATTGTGATATGTCTGGATTGTTGCGGTGCATTTCCTGTTCTCTTTACCCATCTTTGGGACCCATTTTTATATACTGATTAAACAACACATTTTTTCTTTCAGAGTCCATCTTGGGATGAAAGATAGGTGCACAATGGCAATTTGCACCTAACATGTTTCTATATCCAAGAACAAAAATGTAGTATATTGCAGCTTACCAGTCCTTAGATGTGGTGAATGCATTATTTTTTTTAATTAGGCTTAGTACATTTTCTACAAGTACAGAAAAATCTCTGTTGGTCCTGACAGAGATCCAGTATCCCCTTAACTTTTTGTGCACTTAACTGAACCTCAATCAGAATTATCAGCTTTCCAAGCATTCCTCTGGCAAATATTTTCTCTGAACTACAAATCAACTTGGCATATGTAATGGGGATGAGGAGAGGTAGAGGTGTTTGTAGCCTTGGGTAACAATACTGCACCTTCATAGATGCAGTGCAGTGAATGAGCATTGCTACACCAGGACAGGAAGTGTCTTAATGGCAAGATCACCAGGTGAAAATAAAGAAAAAACACTAAAAAAACTAATGAAACCAATACATCCAAAGACTGGTGAGTTGCAATATTTCACATTATAGTTTTTTTGTTTGGTACTGTGATCGCTACAGGTCACAGCAGGAAAAGGTAACATTGAATGACACATTTTAAGGGCTACTGGACCATATTTCATATTCAGGCATGTAATATATCAACTAAAATTAAAAATATATAGTTAAAGTGGTTGTAAACCTCAAACATGAAAGAAAAAATCATATCCTTTTATAGTGTGTACTTGCTTCAATCCAAAGCACTGAGTATGGCGACTCCACAGCATCCTGGGTGATGTTGCTACCCCACCACCCACCCAATTCTGTGTGGAGGGGGTGTGTGCATTCCCTCCACTCAAGTCTCAGATTACAATATAGCTCTGTGGTCTAGCTGTGCATTGTCTTCTGTCAGACTCCCTCCCCTGCCTTCTACTGCTGAAAAATAGCCTTTGAACAAATTTGGAGAAGAAATTGCTGCAAATAAACAGGCACAACTTTTGTTTCATCTGTGTATAATCCAAAAATGTTTTTATAGTATGTTTAACCTTTCCTCTACACTCCAGTTTACTGCATCTTTTGTACAGTTTTCAGCAAGGGAATCTTTTATACAAATTAATTGTAACATTTCAAGGTGTAAACTGGCCTTTAGGATTTCCCCAGACTCAAAGACAAACCAAAATTTAATTGGGCAGCCTGAAGACTCCTAAAAAAATGTAGCCTCTAAAGAGGAGAAATTTGAATTTTAGGGCCACCATGCACAAAGGAATTGACAGAAAAATACAATAATTTAATAAATAAACAATCTTAATATGAATCTACCGTAATTGAATTTTTGAAACTGATAAGAGAATGATGTATTGTGATTAAACATTTTACCTTGTGGTCAAAGCACAGAGAGATCCTGCAGCAACAACATATTTTGCCACACTCCACCCAACATATTCAAAAGCAGCTGGCAAAGGACTCTGGGTATCCAGGAGGTAATAGGGCATCATAAGTGTAAGAGATGCAGAGACCCCGAAATATGCCAGAAAACAAATGGTCAGGGACACCACAATTCCCAATGGTATTGCTTTCTGAGGGTTCTTCACCTCCTCTCCTGAAAGAAAGTTTGGACACAACTGTAGCCTTTTTAATGTTTTTGAGATATACACGTGAAAACGGTCACTTTGGGGCTCATTTAGGGCTCATTTACATTTGCTTTGAATTCGACACACATTAAAGCTCCTACCGCTTCAACATGTTTTTTTGATGTGTTTTTGATGCTTCGATGGTGCTTCGATGATGCTTTGATGATGCTTCGGTGGTGCTTTTTTGAAGCTTTAATGAAGCTTGGCAGATGCCTTGTGTGTGTGTGTTGATATCTCAAAGCTGCAATACCTCCAAAACAAAGCGAAGCTAAAGCTGAATAAAAGCCTCTTAAAAGCTGCAGGTGCTTTAAGTGAGCTTTGCCATAGACTTCTATGGAGGCTTTGAAGACACTTTGAAGAACTACTAAAGTGACTGGCATTCAGAGAGCTTTAAAAAAGCATGTCCGAAGCCATGTTTTGAAGCAAGTGTAAATGAGCCCTAAAAGTTAAAACTTGTGTATGCTAATATTTTATGATTGTTGATACCTTGTACTGGGTACCAGGCAAAAGGTTTTTTTCTCAACCGTGCATTTTCTGCCACCCACCCAATCGCACATCTAAATGAAGCCTTAAATACTACATTAAATATATAGGAAACCTTGTTATAATTGGCTGTTGGTGATGTGCTGATCCATACCTGTGGTGGCAATGCAGTCAAATCCAACAAAGGCATAAAAGCAGGTTGCAGCTCCTGCCACGGTTCCACTGAAGCCAAATGGCATGAATCCACCGACTCCAAAGATACCGGTTATATTACCACCTGCAGAATGGTTACTGTTGGTATAATGGTTAAAATGTATTTTTCAATCAAAAAGTATACTATAATTTACAAAAGACAACTTTGTTTTCAATTGATACACATGTGGAACGCCAAGCTTAAAGAAATATATAATATACTGTACATAAACCAGCACATGAAGAGTAAAATCCATATACACCTGCTAAAAAGAACATATGGTGGCAAAAAATACAAAGGGTGAACTCCCCATGTAACAGTCTTTAGAAGGAACTGGCTGAGATTCGAACTGTTAATGGATAGGCTGAATGTACCAAGTTGAATGATTGATCAACTTGGGTTCAAGTTGGGTGCAATTATCGCTAGTGGCTGCTATAACACTGTCTGTGTTGATGGGGGAATCATGTGTATTTCTTTCCTGCAACCTGTGATTGCAGGAAAGAAATGTGCACTGTGCATGGCCAGCCTTAATCCTTGTACACACTACATGGTAAACCAACGAGAAAATCACTGCTCCAGGTGTAATGGCTCACACACTAGTTGGAAGCTCTGGAGTGCCTGCTGCTGCTCGCCCCGCATGAATCCACCAATAGAAGAAAGAAGCGGAACATCAAGATGATTTCCAGGCTTTATTCGGGTCAAGGGCACCACAAATACCAGCAAGCAGTACGTAGACGCGTTTCACACACCAGTCGTGTGCTTAATCATTACAATGACTACAAGTCTCAGTGAAACCTATATACCTGCCACATGGCCACCACACCCTCAAAGGGGCGGAGCCAGGTCACAAAGCAGGCAAACAGGTGTACACCTTGATCAGAGGAGGGTGTGTACCTGATCAGCAGCATTGGGGAAAGAAATAATATACACTTATATATCCAGACAAAATAATACACTTATATATCCAGAATAACGATTCTGCCAGACATATACCAACCAATATCAAGTGGTCGACACGCCCATCCCCCATCAGCTGCAAGGCAGGCACATATCCCAATCTGAATGAAGTCCACACAGTGCTACTGATAAAAACCTATTAATGACAAACAGACATAGAAACAAGTGCAACAATGTGTGAACTTCAGGGTCTGACAGACCCAAAGCAAATACACAAAACACTGTTACATATACATCTCATTTGCAGGTATTCAATATAAATGCAAGACAATTTGTGCCACATATATTATCAAAACATGAGTACAAAAACCAATGCACAAAAAAAACAAAATAGTTAAAAACAATGCAACATCTCCGTAGGCGTTGGCCCCTGTACGTCACACACGGTCCAATTATACAGATAGGAGCTTATAGGCATGTAAGCATGTAAACACAGGGGGAGCAGATAGAAACAAATCTTAGCCCCTCCAAAGGAAGGGTTATGGGAGCAGACATATATCTTAAGACACCTAAGGCAAATGGAAAGACCCTTGACAGAGAGATCCCTCATCCCATACCCAGCCAAGCCCCGCTTAGGTCCGCCAATCCCAGTTCGGTCAGCCCATCTATGGCTTTTCATGGAGGTGGAATGGTAGGGTAGGTGGGACCTGGAAAACCCCAGCCCGGGTATACCCCAAGATCAAAGGCCACTCAATATCACCTACCTAGTGTTACCATGAGGCCAGCAGACCCCACAAAGACAAATACCACTCGGTTCTGCCGATCCCAATTTGGTTGGCCCATCTGTGATCCCCATTGTGGTAAAAAGAGTGAATTAGACTTAGATACTCAACCAATATGGATAAAGAGGTCTAGACGACCCAACCCTATCCATCCTGTCCCCTCAACCACTAATGTTATTTCAGAGGGGGAGCCAACCATAGCACACATCATATGCTATAGTTAAGTAAACTGAGTATCCCCAATACACCACATATAAGGGGGGGGGGCACTAGGATAGGGGTCCCATTTGTGTATAGACACACTACATAGTTTGTTTTTGTTTTTTCTTCAACCCAGCAGGTTTAACAAAAAAAACCTGACAGCTTAGATTGGAGCCATTCTACAAACTACTTGATGTTAGTACAGCAATCTCCCCTGCTGTGCTATTGTGTTCTGACAGGGGGACAGCCCCCGCCAGAACAGTCTGGTCAGGGATCGTGAGCCAGTTGGCAGCTGTCGTACACACGGGCCAAATGTTGGCCGGTTAATTAAACCGGCCGATGCCGCCCAACATTCAACCTGTGTGTACTAGGCGTTAGTGTTGAAAGGTCAGTGTTTCTCTTTAACCCGATTATAGCAGATTG
This sequence comes from Glandirana rugosa, assembly GCA_018402905.1. Lineage (NCBI taxonomy): Eukaryota > Metazoa > Chordata > Amphibia > Anura > Ranidae > Glandirana > Glandirana rugosa. Next base: position 2,803,340 of record BLSH010022783.1, read on the forward strand.
ATCAGACAGAAGTATGTACCCACCCTTTCATGAAGGTGTGATGGGTGTATACATGGGTAAGTGCTTGTTCAGTGTATTAAACACAGCACATTTTGTTCAAAATTGTGAAATTCCAAATTTGTAGTTCATGTGCAGTTTTGGAGTCACAATGATAGAATAAACTGTCAGGGCTGAAAAAATTTTCCCAAGACCTCCATGTCCAAGCCATGCTGTCCAGGAAATGTGGCAGCTAGAATGGTTGGGTCAAACCATATAGCACTTTTATAAAGTTATTAATTTTTTACATTTTTTTCATAAGAAAACAAACTCTGTTGCTGTAACTGCTTTAAAATGTTAACTGGATTTGGGCTTTTAATTTTCGCACCTTCCATTATGTATTGCTAGATTAATAAATAATCTTTATATTAAGTTAATATCTAGGGCTGGGCTAAATCCAGGAATATAATCCAGTTACCGTATTGTTCTTTTTCACTAAAATGTTACTGTAGTACTAGCATCCGCAGAACCCGACCCCCTGTTTTGACAGCGATCAGGGGATCTTCAACCACCCAGCCATGTCATTCATTCACAGAGTCGCTTGTAGGTGCAATGGGTGCAATGCTTTGCAGGCTCATAGTAAAAAAATAATAAATGCACATTTTTTTTTACCTGCAAGAAGAATGCATGTGCATTTATTTATTTACAATGGTGAACTTATTCTTTAAGTGTCTGGAATAGAGCAGCTACTGAAATTCCAAATTTGGAATTAAGTTAACTGATGATATATTGCTTGTAACACTAAGAGACCAAGACTCAGAAGTCTGCTGAAAGGGAGGCTTTATGATGGAAGAAATGCCACCATGACCATTGAAATACAGGTATATCAACTTGCAGAGCAAGATGTCTATACGTAAGGCCCTGATGATGAATGGGTGATCTTGAGACTCTGACACCTGAGACTTCCATCCCTGTAAACTGTTATATGTTATTAGTTAAGAGTTAAAGTGATTCAAAAGGCATAATTAAAAAAAAAAAAAAAACATATATGTAATGCTTACCTGCTCTGTGTTGGGGTTTTGCACAGATCAGCCCTGATCCTCCTCTTCTCGGGTTAGCCGCTGGTGCTCTTGGCTCCTCCTGCACTTGTTCTGGGGGCACTCATGTGTGCTTGCTCAGGAGACAGCTCTGTGTGTCCATTGACACACTGAGTGCAGTTTGGACCCACTCCCCAATCTCTCCTCACTGGCTGTGATTGACAGTCTCTCTGTTCAATGAGGGAGAGAGCCGCAGCTCTCATGCACATCGCTGGATTGAGATTGAGCTCAGGTAGGTATTTAAGAGGGCAGCTGCATGCAGGTTTTTACCTTAATGCATAGAATGCATTAGGATAAAAAACCCTGTAACTTTAGAACCACTTTAGGTAAATGTTATTTTTCATTCATTTTTGCATTCTTTTTAGTTTTGTGTGTGTGTGTGTGTTATCACTACTTAGTTTCCTTGAGATCATTACAAATTAATTTAAAATGAACAGTAGCAGGCAATTAGAGATCTGATCATTAAATGCTGAGCTCAAGCACCATACATGATATTCTGGGAAATCAATACCCACCCACCCTGACACTTTCCATGGTGATTATCTTAAGGTGACTGAGTGATCGGTGTGCTATTAGGGTGTGTTTTTGACACTCATTGGAACCGAAGAAGTAGCTTGGATAAAAATTAAAGCATCTTCAGCATTACAGAACAAGTCCAGCTGAATGCGACTATATACTGCTAGCTAGACATACACCCCGTTGTGACTATCTTCTTCCTGCTCCCATCCAGGCTTTATAAGACACAATTCTCACTTATCTCACCTATCATTGTCTGATAGGATGAGCCATAAATATACAGAACAAAACATTTACAAGCTTGTAAAAGTATATATACAAAAATATAGAATTTCCAGGCATACCTCAAGCGCTTGATGGCGTCTTCAAGCTCGTCCTGTGTGATTTCCCAGTTTCTCAGGTCACCCTTAACACACCCGGTGATAATCACAAACACCAACACCATTATGTTGATGGCTGTAAAGATTTTGTTCACTGTGGTTGACTCTTTCACACCAAAGGAAAGAAGACCTGGAATTGGAAAGACCATGTTTACATGTATGAGTTGCAAAAAGGCATGTATTATAGACGTTCATTATACTGTTAATGGCATCAAGGTGTAGCCAGGAACTGGGTATACACATTCCCGGCAAATGGAAGACGTAATCTGCTCTTGAACATATACAGGGGTTCCCCCTAGTGTTTCAGTTTGGCTGATTTGTTACTCTGATTTTGACAACAGAATGGTGCATTCTGGGAGATGTAGTCTTCTAGAAAGGATTGAGCAGTAGAGATGAAGTCCTTTCGGACAAAATGCTGTCGGGTGAGGACCATGTGAACACCGCTATTTGATTTTAATCTGACAAGTCATTTTTTTTAACAAATTGTCTTGTAATTGTGCACTTTTTTTGTCCAAATAAACCTTTTTTGCTTCGGAGTCACACTATGCGGAGCCTTTTGTCTTTGTACATACTCATCAACCTGTGACTACAACACATGGACCTTGTGGACTTAATCTGCCAACACGTGGAACGGATGCAAGCCATCCATTGATCCTGGGACCCTACTACAGTTGACTCCAACAGGGGTATATCCCCTTACAAGCCTGACTTACCCACTAGCCATACAGCCATGTGTGTCCACTATATCCAGACTTTTTGGAGTGGATGGAAGATTTTTTTCCCCCTGATTGAATATCATCGTGTCTGGGGCGCGCACACGGGAACATCCGTGACCGTCGGGTCCGGGGGACCCGACTGATCACGGATCGTGGTGAATGGCCGCTGTGAGCGGCCTTTTACCACGTGATCGCGCCGTCAAATGACGGCGTGATCACATGTAAACAAGCCGGCGGAAGCGCCGGCTTTTCTCTCCTCTCTGCAGCGATCGGTGCAGTGTGAGAGGAGAGAGGGGGAGAGAGGACGTGCTGCAGCACTGTGGGCGATGTGTAATGCCCACAGCGCTGCTAGGTGACACTTAGCAACCACCCCACCATCCATTTACCACCCACCCAGCCATCCACCACCCACCCAGCCATCATCAGCCACCCACCACCCACCCAGCCATCCACCCCCCACCCATCCTCACCCAATCCATCCTCACCCACCCATCCATCCATGCTCACCCATCCATCCATGCTCACCCATCCAGCCATGCATGCTCATCCACCCAGCCGTGCTCACCCATCCATCCATCCATGCTCACCTACCCAGCCATGCTCAACCATCCATCCATCCATGCCCCCCCATCCATCCATCCATCCATGCTCACCCATCCATCCATGCTCACCCATCCATAC
>BLSH010022783.1:2807835-2832766 GCA_018402905.1 Glandirana rugosa
TCTTGTAAAAAAAGGGTCTTGAACTGGGAACAAGGACAATCTCATAACGGGTGGATATTCTTCCGTCTCCGACTGAGTCAGTGGTCCGAGGTGGATATAGATTTACATCGAAAATCCACCTAACTACGAAATTGGTGAACTGGTGACCCGTGAATTTGGGGGAATTGTTGGTCTGGTTATAAGTCGAAAGTCGTGAGAGTGTGAAACTTACTGTTAATGAGTCAGTACGTTGTGACGTGGGTATACTTTAAACGCATTTTTACCAAAGATAGGTAGCAGTATAAATTTTGGCCAAAATTTATGAAGAAAAATTACTAATTTGCAAAATTTTATAACAGAAACGAAGAAAAATTCATTTTTTTACGAACTTTTCGGTCTTTTTTTAATTATAGTGCAAAAAATAAAAAACTCAGCGATGATTAAATACCACCAAAGGAAAGCTCTATTTGTGTGAAAAAAAGGACGCAAATTTCATATGGGTGCAGTGTTGCATGACTGAGTAATTGTCATTCAAAGTGTGAGAGTGCTGAAAGCTGAATATTGGTCTGGTTGTTAAGGGGGTTTAAGTGCCCAGTGGTCAAGTGGTTAAAGCATCAATCCACCTAAAAGCTACATTTAGATATAGGTGGAGCCTGGTGACTGAGTCAGCCTCTGCCTTCTTATAGGTGGGCAATACTCTAACAGGAACAAGGGTCAAGTTCTGGGAAAAAAATGTTCTCTGCCCCCTTCACCTCCCCCCCTCACAGTAGTTGTCCTCCTCTGCTCCCTTCACCCCCCTGAGTAATGTTCTCCTCTACCCCCTTCAACCCCCCCACAGTAATTTCCTCCTCTGCCCCTTCACCCCCTCACCCCCCACCCCCCCAGTAATGTCCTCCTCTGCCCCCTTCACCCCCCTCCCCCACAGCACTGTCCTCCTCTGCCCCTTTCACTTCCCTCCACAATAATGTCCTTTTCTGCCCCTTCACCCCCTCACCCCCCCAGTAATGTCCACCTCTGCCCCCTTCACCCCCCCCCCACAGCAATGCCCTCCTCTGCCCCCTTTACCTCCCCCCACAGTCATTTTCTCCTCTGCCCCCTCACATCAGTGTCCTCCCCTCTGCTGTGGCGATGCGCCGCCACAGAGACACTCACATCAGTGTATTGCTACTGTCCTCCTTCTCTCTGCTTTGGTGAGGCGCTGCTTCTGCCGGCACTGCAGAGACCTGAGTCTGAGTGTTACTGCCTTCCATTCAAAAATGGCACCAGGCGGCGCCATTACACCACTGCGCATGCGCTCGCCCATCTGAAAATGGTGTTTCTGTTGTGGAAAAAGTACAGGAGCACCATTCCCATTCATTCCTGCAGGACTCGAGCCCTGAACAGGAAGATCTCCCCACCATAATTCCTGACTCTGTCCAACTGAGAGTTGTGGATGTTCCTCCCACCTTTCTGTATTCCTGTTGCATTTTTCATAATATAAACGAAATGAAGAAACCTGCAAGCACAATGGGAGCCCCTTTTAATAGGTACATCAGGCATGCAGACCCCGGAACTCAAGGGCAGTTATCCCACTAATAGAGTCCCGGAGAGATAAGGGGAGATAATGGGTACAGCAGGTTTGCAGACCTAGGAACTCAAGCATTTAACAACTCAATAAAAGAGCTCCAGAGAGATTTTTTTTTTTTTTAGTTTTAAAGTGTTCTTAATCCGACAGCAGTAAAATCAGCTTGTATACAGTATGCAGTAAAGCATTCTTGTTATGCTTGCTGTGGAACCTAAGGGGTTAATCCTATGCATTGTGTAAAAAGGCTGTTTGATCCTGTCTTCTCTGATCCTCCCCTTCATCCACTGTCCCAATCCATCTCCCGATAGAACAGAGCTTTTTTTTTATTGGGAGGGTGTATGTGGTCAGCACAGGCCCAATCAGCACTGTCCAGACAGAGGGTCAGGGGTTCTGCAGGCTCATAAGACAATCTGGGGAGAATAAAAACTCCTCCTACAAGCTTTAACCAGTGCTTGGCTGGACATTGATAGAAGTCAGAAGACTGATATACTGTATACTGCTTATGAGAAAAGGTATTTAGCCATTTATAATTACTAAAAGTATTGCATTTCCATGTTCTGTGTACTGTGGGAGACCAAATATAATGAATGCAGGGTCCTGGGTTTAGTAGCACTTTAAGTAAAGAGGGGAAGTGTTAAAACCCCTGTTTTTTTATTGATGTTTGTGCCCCCCATGGGTCTTATTGTACCAATTGTCTGCATATCCAAAACTTTTTTAAAAATGGGCTTTACCCACACACTAAACCACATGTTAATTTCTTACTTTTGGTTTTACATACAGTTTAACTATTAATTAAAAATATAGACTTTAGGTAGACTGGACCTTTAAGCCCTTCTTGGCACGGGGTCATTAAAGCTGGATTCTTAGTCAAAATTTAGCAGTGTCATTATACATTAGTTAATTTTCACTAAAAACTTAATTTGCCAACCCTAAATACATTTTAAATTTCATATAAGGCTTTAATTTGGCACATTGGTTTAATCAATTCCCTGCTTCAGATTTATAATTTGATATATGGACAAAAATGTGAAAATTGCATTTTTTTTTCTTTTTAACAGATATTTTGGTTATTTTACAACTTATAGTTTTAACTGTATTTTTCTTTTTACATTTTGTAAAGCTGGCCATACATGGATTGAAATTCGGCCAGTCCAGCAGGGACCAAATATCTAAAGCAGTGATTCTCACACTAGTGTGCCACGTGAGATTTGCAGGTGTGCTGTGGGAGTTTTGAAAACATATTTAAAATTGCTAGCATTTTGAAACCCTGAACACAGCAAAAAATGGTAAATCAACGTTGCAAAAGTTAAAAAACTAGATCGCTCTAATTATATTATAATATAAATATATAATAAATAGTCCATCCAACCTTGATGCTTATAAATAAAGTTTGTTCATTGAGTACAAAGAGAGAAATTGGGACTTTAAATGAAGCCTGCCACTGTATGAATAAAAAATGTTGGTAAATAAGTTTCATGTCAATAATTTATTGATTAAAGTTTGATTCTTTAGTATAAAATATTATTTTCTATAAACCATGATATGTTGTAAAAAAAACAATCCCATCATGTACAAAGACAATTATAGTATACATTTTAAGATACAGAAATCAAAAAAAGAGATATGATAGTATATACATATAAAGGATGTATTAGAGAGCCCGAGTTTGTCATGGCATCTTTAATGTAGACTCGACGCGTTTCATGGCGTACAGCCATTCATCAGGAGTATGATGCACTAAGGACATTCTGAAAAGTACATAATGGGTCTGTAAATATCTGGTACCTCTGACAGGAATAGTATGATCTCAAAAAGGAATAATGACTTACCAAACAGCTTCACACAGATAGAAAGCCCGCAAACAGGGGATGGCAGGAGCCAGAGAAGAGGGGTCAGGCATGGAGCTGAGATGGGGACCCCATCCAAACCAGAGGGAGCTGCCAGGGAGGACCAGATCACCACAACGACCAACAGTGTGTTCAGTGTGCGCTGTGAAAGCCACACTAGACTAGAAATGAATAAGAGTGTGAAGACACTTCAACTTAGGTCATGCACTCAATCTTCACACTCTTATTCATTTCCAGTCTAGTGTGGCTTTCACAGCTGACAGAGCGCAGGCCTCACCATGTGCTAGCTGCGGTGAAGAGAAAGAAATGGAGTGAGCCTGATAAATTTCCCTTGAGGTCAAGAAACTAAGTAAAGTGCAATAGTCTGCAAGGTAAGTTCTGGAGAGAAGTGAAGGAGCAATAGTCTGCAAGCCAAGTGCAGGAGGAAGTAAAGTGTATATACAGTTGTGTATATAGGAGGTCCTGTAACCAATTCTTTGGGCATCCCACAGTCACCCCTTTTCCCAATCCAAGTTAAATCCCCTAAATAAAACGAACAAAAACAAGAGCTGGCCTGTTCAGTGACTGTGAGATGTGTGAGATATGGTGGAATTGAGGGCAGCTATAAGGTGAACCACAACTACCAGCCACTCCCAAGGGAGCACATGGCTACACAGGCATCTGTTACAATAGTGGTTGTAATGATGGTCCCATGATCATGAAATATGTTGATTGGTTCCCAATTATTTGTCTGAAAGCTGTAGCTGTCAGTGACAGCACAGCCACAAAACTATAAATGCACACATTTGCAATGTAAATAATGTACCTGCAGTATAAGGAGTTGAGGTTGAAAATGTTCATTTACATATTGCAGGCCCCAGGGGTTAATCCACTGCAGTAAGGTTTTTTTACAGGCAATAACAGTTGACACATATAGAAATACCTGCAAGGAGGAGTATGAGACACACCGCAAAGATATCAGGGTATTCAGCCAGCCCTGGTAGGTCCATGGGCATTATCCTTCTGAAAAAATTTCCTATTGCCTTTCCAACCAGCTCATCAAATGTGGCACTCCATGCTCGAGCAACACTAGAAGTGCCTGTTGTGAAATATAATCAGAGGACAGGTTTATTTGAAATGACAATTCTGATGACATGTAATGACACATAAAAAGCTCCACCTCTCCAGTGATGCCATATATTGGTTTCCTCTTATTATTATTATTATACAAGATTTATATAGCACCAGCTGTTTACGGAGCGCATTACAATATAAAAGGAAGACAACACAGTTACAATACAATAAAATAGAAGAAGGTTAAGAGGGCCCTGCTCAAAAGAGCTTACAATCTAACAAGTGGAACAAAAGGTTGTAACTGTGGGGAATAAGAAGATGAAAGTGATAAAAGATTAGTTGGAGATGTGATAGGCTTCCCTAAAGAGATGAGTTTTCAGGGATCACCTGAAGGCAGCCAGAGTAGGAGATAGCTGGATAGATTGAAGTAGAGAGCTTCAGAGGATGGAAGAGGCTCTGAAGAAGTCTTGGAGAAGAGCATGGGAGGAGGAGACATTGGAGCTTGAGAGTAGGAGGTCTTGAGGAGCGGAGAGGACGGTTTGGGTGATGTTTGAAGACAAGATTGGTGATGTAGCTGGGGCAGAGTTGTGAGCGGCTTTGTATGTTGTAGTTAGTATTTTGAATTTAATTTGCTGGATGATCAGAGGCCAGTGTAGGGATTGGCAGAGAGGGGTGGTGGAGATGGGTGGCAGACACTGAGCGGTTGGTAAGGTAGATGAGTCTGGCAGCAGCATTCATGATAGACTGAAGAGGGGATAGCCTATGGAGAGGTAGGCCTATGAAGTTGCAATAGTCAAGGCTAGAGAATGAGTAGCTTGGTTGTTTCATTGGTTAAAAAGAGGTGAATTTTAGAGATGTTATGGAGGTGACGTCTACAAGCTTTTGACAACAATTGGATTTGGGGCTAAAAGAACTGTTAAGAGTCTAGGATTACACCTAGTCCCCTGGCATGAGGGGAGGGATTGATGGTTGCATTAATGATTTTGATATAAAAGTCATGTAGGGCGGCACAGCAGGTGGCAATAATCAGCTCGGTTTTAGAGATATTTCGTTTAACCACTTCAGCCCCGGAAGGATTTCCCAGTTTAGGACCAGAGCGCTTTTTGCGATTCGGCACTGCGTCGCTTTAACTGACAATTGCGCGGTCGTGCGATGTTGTACCGAAACGAAATTTGCGTCCTTTTTTCCCCACAAATAGACCTTTCTTTTGGTGGTATTTGATCACCTCTGCGTCCTTTCTGATCGCCGCTATAAACAAAAGAAGAGCGACAATTTTGCAAAAAAAAACCCAAATGTACTAGTTTTTGCTAAAATACAAATCCAAAAAAAAAATATAAAAAAACATTTTTTTCCATCGGTTTTGGGTGATTTATATTCTTCCTCATATTTCTGGTAAAAAAAAAAATCGCAATCTGCGTTTATTGATTGGTTTGCTCAAAAGTTGCCGCGTTTACGGATTATGAGAATTAATTTCTGGGGTTTTTATTTTTAAAATTTTTTACAAGTAATAGCGGTGAGCTGCGATTTTTAGCGGTACTGCGATATTGCGACCGACGTGTCGGACCATTTTGACACTTTTTTGGGACCATTGGCATTTATACAGCGATTAGTGCTATAAAAATGCACTGATTACTGTGTAAATGCCATTGGCAGTGATGGGGTTAACCTGCAGGGGGCGCTCTAAGGGTTAACTGTGTTCCCTGGGTGTGTTCTAACTGTGTGTGGGCTGCCCTAGCTGGGAAAATGGGATGATCATGGCTTCCATATACAGGAAGCCTGTGATCATCACCCTTCCCCCTTCAACAGAACGGAGATCCGTGTTTACATACACGGACCTCCGTTCTTTCAGTGCGGGGGAGCCATCGCGGGTAGCTGGTGGAGATCGAGTCTGCCCTACCCGCTCCCTGGCTCCCCCCGAACACAGTGAGCATGCGAGCGCGCCTCCGGCGGCGCGCGCTCACAATGCTAGTGATCGCGGCCGCCGTCCTGTGACGGCGTTTCACGATAACGAGCCACCTTGCCGCCGTCATTCTGCGGCGGGTGGTCGGCAAGTGGTTAAGGAAGTGGTGCGATGTTCATGCTGATATGTCAGTTAGTAACTTAGTAATACGAGAGAAGACTGAAGGAGTGAGGTGAGGAGTATACAGATAGATTTGGGTGTCATCGGCGAAGAGGTGGTATTGGAAGCTGTGTGAGGTTAACAAGTGACCAAAGGAGGAGGTGTAGATAAAGAAGAGAAGGGGTCCAAGAACAGAGAATTGGGGGACCCCTACAGAAAGAGGAAATGTATTGTAGGAGACAGAGTTGTAGGTAACACTGAAGGAGTGCTGTGATAGGTAGGAGGAGAACCAGGATAGAGCAGAATTTTGGAGGCCAAGGGAACAGAGTTTATTGAGAAGGAGCATGTGGTCGACAGTATCAAAGGCTGCAGAGAGGTCAAGTAGTAGGAGTATGGAGTAGTGGCCATTGGTTTTTACAGTTAGTATATTGTTAATGAGATTTAGTTTAGTTTACTGTGAAGTGCTGCAAGTGAAAGCCAGAATGTAAGGGGTCAAGAAGGTTATTTTCAATGCGGTAGGACTAAGTCTAAGCTATGCGTTCTAGAAGTTTAGAGGTGAATGGGAGCAATGAGATGGATCTTCTTAAGTTGTTCAGGTTGGTGAGGTCCAGTGAGGGCTTTTTAAGTATAGGAGTGATCTGTGCATATTTTAGAGGGAAGGGGAAGGTGCCACTAGAGAGGGAGAGATTAAAGATCTGAGTGAGGGAGCATAGGATAGAATAGGAGGGTGACCGTAGTAGTTGCAAGGGAACAGGATCCAGGGGACAATTGGTTAGGTGGGCATTTGAGAAAAGTTTTGTAACCTCTTCAGTAGTAGCCAGTTCAAAATAGGAGAGTGTTGACTGTGCTGTTAGGTATGTTGGTATGTTGAGTGGGGAAGATGTATGCACAGTGGCGGCTGGTGAAAATTTAGGATGGGGGGTGCCAGGCCCCACCCTTCCTTTTTGACCCATCCCACTTCTTATAAGCCCCACTCCTTATAGTTTCCACCCCTTGTGTCAGGAGTATACAGCCCAGCATCACCAGATAGGGTATACAGCATCACAGATAGGTATACAGAGTCACCATATAGCAGTATACAGAGTCCCATATATCAGTATACAGAGTCACCATATAGCAGTATACAGAGTCACCATATCACAGTATAAAGAGTCACCATATAGCAGTATACAGAGTCACCAGACAGCAGTATACAGAGTCACCATATAGAAGTATACAGAGCCCCAGATAGGGCATACAGAGCACCAGATAGGGCATACAGGGCATCAGATAGGGCATACAGAGTACCACATAGGGCATATAGGGCATCAGATAGGGCATACAGAGCACCAGACAGGGCATACAGAGCACCAGACAAGGCATACAGTGCATCAGATAGGGCATACAGAGCACCAGACAGGGCATATAGGGCATACAGGGCATCAGATAGGGCATACAGAACACCAGATAGGGGCTCACGGTGCCCCCCCGAAGTCGGGATAAGTCCCGCACTTACCCCAGCAGGCAGGCCAGGTGTATGCAGAGATCAGCTTGCGGCCAGCATGCTGAGCGGATAGTGAGCAGCTCAGGACTGAAAGCCCACGGAGTGCTGCTCCTGTGTGAGTAATCACACAGGCAGCACGTCCTCCACAGTCCCGCCCCCCGCCCACAGCAGCCAATGACAGAGAGTCATTGGCTCTGATGGCTCAGGGGGCAGCCAATCAGTCTATGTGTTTGCGCTTGTTCAGCGCACACACATAGACTTTAATGACTGACCAATCGGCTCACTACTTGCTGTCAGCTGACAGCAAGGAGCCGAGGTAAAAAAAAAAAAAGAAAAGTCAATATACGGGCGCCTCCTGCAGGGGAGCCGGGCTGACTTTTTTTTTTTTTTTACTTGTCAGCAGCGGGGAGGCGGCGCCCCTTAATCACCAGCCGCTGCTGATCCTCACCTATTGCACCAATCTTGTCTTTGATGTGATTGGCAATCTCTTGTGCAGTGAGTTAGTAAGTAAGTGGGTAGAGGGAGCAGGGGACGAAGCAGAAAGTTAAAGGTAGAGAAGAGCCAAGGCGAACTGGATGACAAGGTATTAATAAGAGAGACAAAGTAGGGTTGTTTCGCAGCATGGAGGCAGAAATTGTATTTTAGGAGGGCAGATTTATATAAGGTGAAGTCCTGTAGAGATTTGGTTTTATGCCACTGTCATTCAAGAGCACGGCAATGCCTCATGACATTATTATTATATTATATTATTATATAGGATTTATATAGCGCCAGCAGTTTGCGCAGCGCTTTACAAAAATGAAGGCAGACAGTGCAGTTACATCACAATTTGGTACAAGAGGAATCAGAAGGCCCTGCTTGTTAGAGCTTACAATCTAAGAGACATCTCTGATGTGGTCGATATGCCAGGGTTGTAACGGTCGAGGTCTGATTCTGCGTGTAGCTAGAGAAGCAAGTGCACCCAGTGAGGATGAGGGTGAACTGTTGTAGACAGAGGTGGCCAGGACAGGACAGGACAGAGGAGAGATTATGTCATAGAGGTGATCAATAGCAGAATAGAGAAGAGAAGGGTTAAAGTGGCGAAGGTTTCTGCAAGTAATCATTTGCTGCTTGGAGAGATAGGTGGTTGGAGACAAGGATAATGTGAAATTGATAAGGTTGTGATCAGAGAGAGGAAAGGGGGCATTTGTGAGGTTGCCAGGAATGCAGAAATGAGAGAATACAAGGTCGAGGGTATTACCATTGGAGTGAGTGGAAGTGTGTACCAAATGTGATGGAACTGCTTTGGCACCCCACTTGAGTGCTTCCTTCTGCCAAACAGTGCCTCCTGCCCTCCAAACCATTCTGAGTACACCGAGAGCTAATACCAGCCCTTTTTACCCCAAACATCGTACACAGACAAGGTGTTGGAATAGAATCAAAGGAATGAAATATTTTTATGATATAGCATATAGTAGTCTTCACACCTAAAGGGATGATGTAATGGGTTCCAAATATCACATAACAGGGAATGCAGTTCTGCTGACAACTGCTTAATAGGGGATTTGATTTGGGGGCTCTCTTCTTACTTCCAGTTGTATCTATAGGACAGGTAGTGAAGAAACAGATCTTAACCATTTTATATCCTATCCAAAACATAAAAACACACAGCAGAGGGTGCCATCTAAGTGCAGCCTTAAAACGTTTATTGTATGTTTGTCAAGCCTTGAGGTTTGACAAAAAGGCAGGAATGCCTTGAAACCAGCCCCCCTAGACGGCATCTGAAATCATCCATTGGGTTCCTCTGGAGTCTCCTTTTGACAAGGAAGTGCTCCAAGCTTCCTATGCCTACCTGACCGGTGGAAGTGCTGCACAATCCTTAGACTGCATTCTTCTGCTACAGGGTTCTCTGGATGACCTGAATTTTTATGCTCTACGGCCTTCACAAACTTTCTTCATGTAAATTGCTATTTGTTTACAGTATATTATACAATACATATTTTAATACTGCCCTTAGATGGCACCCTCCACTGTGTGTGTTTTAAGTCTTGATTTAGAGATTTATTCCATCTTTCTGGAGGAGCAAAATACCAGAGTGAATCCCTGACATACCTGATAAAGGCTGGTTAACTCATGGTTATGCATTCCAATGTTTTTTTCTCTGCTATAAGAAGGTTACCGATACACTACTTGTGCCATAGAGACATTTCTTTTTATACCTTATCCAATACCGAAAACAAAAGTTTTTGCCTTTTACAAACACTGATCCGACTGCAGATTCCTGGAGCCTGATAGCAGTATATTTATAGTGTAAGACCTGCTAAGGTATGGCTGCATCTGACTGTTAGCCTAATTATATTTGGAGGGAGGTTTATTAATGCAGCTTCTCTACTGTTCTCTTTGCTGGAGAGAAAACTGTACCTGAGGGCTTGCAGAGCAAGGACATTCCTGCTGCTGTTGCTTCATTCATTCTATGTATCTGGGCTTTCTACTCTTCTACTGCTGCTTCTGGATTATGCCTTCATCATTATTCCCTCATGAGGGAAGCAACTCTGATATGAGAAATGAAAAACCTGCCTCTACCAAGATGTCTGCCTCTTTACAGATACACAGAATGATACAAGGTATATAAGTCAGTAAGGGTAAAAAGATCAGCTGCTGGGAACGGACAGGCAATTCTAGTGACTAGTCCTTTGTCCTCTTTTGGGCACAGTTTCCACAGAACATATCCTCTTGAACAAGTCGGGTAGTGTAATAATATACAATAGGTGTACGCTACACTGCCCTAGAATTGTGGTTTGAATTCCCACTGGGATACAATGAGCCTGGAATTTGTATGTTTTCCCCACAGTCTCAAACTAAAAAAGAGTTAATTTGGCTTCCACCCAACAACTGTGTAATTGTGACTGTGTAAGTGACATTAAGCTGTAAGCTCCTTTATAAGCAGAGACTGATGTGAAAGGCGCAGTGTTCCCTGTGAAGCTCTTCTGAATGTCAGGACTTCAAATTATAAAGCTAATCTCTTTGTCAAACAGCTACTTTTGCAGCTTAAAATGGGCCTTGCATTTTACAAGTCTGCATGTATAAATACCTGACATGTTACAATAAACAGCGATATTTCTAAAATTCTATACTTTTTATCATTGATAAACAATCCTTGAGTTTTAATTAGGTGTCTCTGTCTAAGGGCTTGTTTGTACTGGTGGCAGCCCTTGGAAAAGTGATGAATCACAGATTGCTTTTCAGCAGGAAGTTGACAGGCTACTGGGAGGCCATATGTCGCTTCCTCATCACCTGTTTAAACCCTGAAGGGCCAGCACCACCATGGTTGTAGGATGGCTGTGGCACAGCCCCATTCACTTAAATGAGTCTGGTTTGTGGCAGTACTGCCCAGCAAATGCAACATGGAGTATACTTTATGCCGTGGCATGAAAAGGGGATGGGGAAATTGCAGCTCAATATCCAGCCGCATGAGCAGACGAGGCCTAAGAAAAGATGATGTGTTCAGTCGGTTGTGGGCAAATCCCTATCCTTTACTCATTCTTCTCATCGTTGGTGATCAGACTGCACCATTGTAGCTTTGAAGCAAGTCACAAGGTGAGAGGATGCAGCAAGGTCTAATTTGGGTCAGACATTTATGAGCACAGTAGCAAAAACACAAAGAGACAATGGCGCACTGGCCTAGCGCATTATCCTCATATGTACATTTATTAAAGTATAAAAACATACTCACAAACAAGCTTGTAAAACAGGCATATCATGCATTGCACAAAGCTTCGCGTCCATGGTCACACATGCTGCATGGATGGTGTCTCACACAAGCTGGCTGATGCGTTTCGAGGTAGGAACCTCTTCCTTGGAGCCAACCCTGTTTTACAAGCTCGTTTGTGAGTATGTTTTTGTACCTTTTTAATAAATGTACATCTGAAGATAATGCACTAGTCCAATGCACCATTGTCTCTTTGTGTTTTTGCTACAGTGGGTTTGGACTTCCCCAGTTCATCAGTGGTATCAAGGTGGCACATTATCCAAAGCTGACAAGCACTAGCTTTGGCTATCTTGTTGCAGAAGCTTTTCTCTTCAAGTTTATTGTTTATTCTTTGATTTATGAGCACAGCCAAGAACTGCATGGGCACCAGGATTTACATGAGAGTGTCATCTCTGAGCCAGCATCTTACTCTAGGAAGTACATGATGACCCTAGATCACATATGTCAAACATAAGGCCTGCGTGCCGAATCCATCTCACCAGGCCTTGCCATGTGCCCCTCGCACCCAGTTTTGCAGCGAACGTGGTGAAAATCCATTCCGCCACCTTTGGCTATCACCTTCTACTCCCACTTGTAAACACAAAAGCCTTCTGTGATCACAAGGGACAGCTTTGCTTTCAGTTGCTCCCAGAACTAACAGATCCCTGCGCGCACTTA
Organism: Glandirana rugosa; assembly: GCA_018402905.1. Lineage (NCBI taxonomy): Eukaryota > Metazoa > Chordata > Amphibia > Anura > Ranidae > Glandirana > Glandirana rugosa. The sequence continues at coordinate 2,820,226 of BLSH010022783.1, forward strand.
CAGAGGGGGAACAGATCCCCAGAATCAGAGGGATAGAAAGAATGATCTCCCTGCAAGGCAGAGAGCCGCCTACACTGGGACGTACTAGAGCCTGGCCAGGTAGGAGAGACAGATGTGATGAAGCTTTGGGAGGAGGGGCAGAGTTGGTATTCCACCCCTAAACTCTGCACGTAGTGCACTCATGAACTCTGCACTCTATATGTAGCACACTCCTGAACTTTGCACTCTGTACGTAGCGCACTCCTGAACTCTGCACTTTGTATGTAGCGCACTCCTGATCTCTGCACTTTGTACGTAGCACACTCCTAATTTCTGCATGTAGCGCTCTCCTGATCTCTGCACTCTGTACATAGCGCACTCCTGAACTCTGTACTCTGTACATAGCTCATGCCTGATCTCTGCACTCTGTATGTAGTACACTCCTGAACTCTGCACCCTGTACGTAGCGCACTCTTGAACTCTGCACCCTGTATGTAGTACACTCCTGAACTCTGCACTCTGTACGTAGCACACTCCTGATCTCTGCTCTCTGTACATAGTGCACTCCTGATCTCTGCACTCTGTACATAGCGCACTCCTGATCTCTGCACTCTGTGCAGCACCCCACATAGATCCGACCCTTTGAGGGCAGCCATACTGTTAATGCAGCCCGCAATAAAATTGAGTTTGACACCCCTGCCCTAGCTGAACAAACATGGTGCTGTCTATCTGGACAGAAAAGGCATTATCTGACTGTGGCAATTTCAGTAAGAGGAAATAAATAATTAGAAGTATTACACTTACATGTTACTTAGCATGCATTAAACATGAAAAAACATATCCGATGTTAGTTCCACATTCGATGATTATGCATGGTGGCTAAAAGGGGGGGCTTTATTGCCCACAGGCGCTCATGTGTCCAGGGGCAGGAGAGATTTCTGTGCTAAAAGCATGTTCACTATGGGCTCCCAACACAGTGACTGAGCTGTTTTTGACAGCTCTCAGTCTATACAAATGCTGGACTGACTCCCATTCATATAACCACTGTGACAGTGGTCACACGATAGGCTGGTCCTTCCCTGGCTGTTAAAGGGACTCTGGGGCAGGGTGGGAAGGAATTATTTACATATTTATTTACTATTTTATCTGATATAGGATTTGCAGTTATGTACAGCTAGTGGCATTACACCCTTGTTCCACACTGCCCAGTGAGGCTAGTGACAGCTGGTCAACAAATTATCTCCCATTATCCCCTCTCTGCCTCTAGTTTGTTAACTTGAAAATGAATCAGAGTTGTTATCACCTCGATCCATTGTGCAGAGAGGAGACCTCAGAAGCAAAAAGCTGAACCGGGAAATAGTAATTATAGAAACTATAGAAACTATAGAAATAGTGATATTCTAGAACATGAAGTGTGGCAGAAGTAAATTACAAGACTGGCTGAACAGATTTTTATCTACTTTAGCAGGTAATATAAGCAGCTCTCAAGATTTCCACTTGCCTGCTTACATTTGGAGAGTGGAAATAAGTTGAGGGCGAGTGTGGAGCAAGGCTGCCAATCGTCCGTTTTGGACGGCTGTTGCCTGTAAAAAATATGGCCATGGACAGGCTTTGGAGGTATCACATGAACGCCGGCTGTCGCCTCAGAGCCCTAGACAGTGTGCCCACCGGTGTGCTGTACGCTGTCCAATCTGATTGCAGATAGCCATACACTGACCAATCAGATTGTACAATCTCCTGTAAGATAGCCATACACCATACAATCTCCTTTCAAGTGGATCTTCAGTCCTGCTCTGGACAGTCTCCTGCCCCTCCAATGTCGGGTAGATGTGTCCATGGTAGAGCCAGTTGGAACATCTACCTACACACCAGGACTGAAAAGGACTCAAGAATAAGGGGGAACTCTGCAGACCCTGACACAAAGGGGAACGCTGATGTATAGGGCAATACTGCAGAGAGCAGACTCTGATGTAAAGGGAAACGCTGCAGACCATAATGTAAGGGGGAATGCTGCAGACTCAGATATAAGGACAACTTTCTGGACTGTCATGTAAAGGGTTACTTTGGAGTCTGATGCTTTATGTTAACATTGTTAAAGTTGTTGTTGGTAATATTTTTTTTTGTAACTGCATAAAACATTAATCATGACTAAATTTACAAGGGCGTGTTTAGGAGCGGGATTAGGGGGAGGGGCAGGGTAGGGGTTGGGTGGGGCAACTAGTGGCGAGTAACTGGATAGTAACTCAGGACTTGAAATTTTGATCCCTGATATAGGTAAACAATAGATGTATTCCCCTTGTATATTTAAAGGATAGCTTTATAACAAAATCAAAGGGCTCGTTAATGCCACATTGTGTGCATATTGCGTGTGTGTGTTGTGGGATCCCACTGCTAAACAATACAGTGTATTACACATTCCAGTGCTTGCTTTTACTTCTTTATTTTTTTTTTAACTACCGTGTAATTCTATACAGTTTTTTTAGTGCACACCAACACAGGCTGTTAGTGTGAACTGCAGCTATAGGACATAATGCAATTTTCCTTGTACTTGAGTAGAAAAGCCTACTGTTTCCCCTTATTTGAAATATTTTTTTAATTCAATTCCATGAAAAATTTCAGATAATAATACTGTATACGCAAAACATGTAAAGATACCTAAGAATGAATCACTTCAGCTCTGGTACAATTTACATAGGGAGTAGGAAAAGGAGGACTTTTAAGGTGCCGATTAACACACTAATACATTTTAAAATATGACACATTTTATTTCATTATGTTAAAAAAGATATTAACAATCTTCCTTTTAAAAAAATCTGAAAATTCAGAACATAGTACGTATAAATATGCTTAAAGTCACTGTATGACAATGTTTTCTCAACATGTTTCACCAAAGTGCGTGGCTTATTCAGGACATTCTTGGTTGTTAGTGTACAGCATTTTCACCCAAAAAATTTTCAGGTCAGTGTGCGAACAACGCCAAGTCACAGGACCACCAGAATTAGGGATATCAGTGTATCACAGGAGAACCAAATTGCCCACTTGAAAAATCAGGCTGCAAGATGCTGAAAAGGTTCAGAAATTTCACAAGTGCAATTTCTTGCATTGACCACCAGATGGTAAATGCAAGGCCGCTGAGGCCATCCACCATATGTTCACCCAGGAGTCCCACAGGAGTTACTGTCAGTTAAGATCAAGTGAAGTCTGTGCCTGGGAGGCTTGACTTTTTTGAGACTAATGCAGCTCTCTAATCCTCTGCAGACAGTCTTTTCCTTGTTCGACCCCTGCTTCTATGGTTGAAAGATTTTCAGCTTTTGCTGTTGGTTTGACCTTCTGGTTCCCTCCGGTGGTCAATGTAAGAAATGTCAGTTGGGAAATGTCTAAATCTTTTCAGCATTTTGCAGTCTGATTTTTCAAGCGGGTAATTTGGTTTTCCTGTGATACACTAATATCCCTAATTTCTGGCAGTCCAGTGACCTGGCGGTGTTCATACACTGACCTGAAAATGCTTTTGAGTGAATATGCTGTACACTAACAACCAAGGAACTCCTGAAGAAGCCACACACTTTAGCAAAACATGTTGAGAAAGGGGCTTGTACAATGACTTTAAGCATATTTATATGTACTATGGTCTGAATTTCTGATTTTTTTTAAAAGGAAGATTGTTAATATATTTTTTAACATAATGAAATAAAATTGGTTTTATTTTAAAATGTACTAGTGAGTTCATAGGTATCTTAAAAGTCCACTTTTTCCTACTCCTTATGTAAATTGTACAATATGGGATGTGATGCCTTGCTCCACTCATCTCTGGCTGATACTATTTCAACACTTCAGCTCTGGCAATTGCTCGGTCATGCAACACTGTACCCAAATGATATTTATATAATTTTTTTTCCCACACACATAGAGCTTTCTTTTGGTGGTATTTGAGCACCACTGGGGTTTTTAATTTTTATTATATATAAAAAAAAAAAAAGAACATTTTGAAAAAAGAAACAAATATTTTTTACTTTCTGCTATAAAACATATCCAACGAAAAAATGTTAAAAATTGAATTTCTTCTTAAATTTAGGCCAAAATGTATTCTGCTACATGTCTTTGGTAAAAAAGAAATCCCAGTAAGTGAATATTAATTGGTTTGTGTGAAGGCTATAGCCTACAAACTATGGTATACAGTATATACTGGAATTTTTATTTATTTATTGTTTATATACTAGTAATGGTGGCGATCAGCGACTTATAGTGGGACTGTATGAGTGCGGCAAGCAATCTGACACTGGGTGGGAACTGACAAAATGACACTGACATCACCAGGGACACTAATACAGTGATCAGTGCTAATACTACACACTGTCACTGTACTAATGACACTGGGAAGGGGTTAACATTTAGGGGCAATCAAAGGATAACTATGTGCCTAACAAGTGTAACGTGTGTACTGTGTGCTGCTTTTACTAGGTAATGTTACTAGGAAAAGCCCAACACAGGGCTCTCTTCGGTCATTCACTCAGCCAATCAGTAGGTCCCTGCCATAAATCATTAGCTGGGACCCACTGATCGGCTTGTGCTGTGCGAATGACGGAAATGATGGATCACGTATACAGTATATACAGTACATGATCCAGCGCAGTGGGGCCGCACTGTAGCACTAAAGCTGCATTAGGCGGTCTAAGTATATCTAAATTCTAACAGGATGTCATTTAGTTTGCTTAATCACAGTGTATCATAAATAACTGACATTTGTTTTATATAAAATAATTATTTCCATCTCAGTGCTGTGTATCTTCTACAGCCCCTTTTAGCCACTTCCTGTCTACATGGTCTTTCTCTAATATCTGATGTACATCATCATGAAAAAGGCAGGCCATAGCATGCACAATGTGTGTCAGCCCAATCAGCTGTATTCTCTATCAGGACTGCATGTGACATGGATGAAAATGCTGGACCACAATTGGGAGACTGGGAAAGGGCGTTTTTGTCCCATAACAGGAAAAGCCTGAACAAACACCATCATGGCAGGATCTCTAGGCATTATTTTCTTGAAAGCTGCAAATTCAAAAGAAGATTGAAAACAACATTTAAAGTCACAGTATTGTGTTATGGACCATATGAGAGTTTAGTGATTGGGTTTAGATGCACTTTCAGAAAGTAGTTTTAAGAGACCCTGTCGTCAGACCATTCATTTCAGCAAAAACATTCCTATGAGATTGTATGAGCATTTAACATATTTTATGCAAGTTATTTACTATACCTGTAAAAGCTCTGAGACTGCTGCTGGGTGCCACCATCTTGGATATGTCAATGGCTTTAGCAGACATAGGTGATACTCTATAATATTATCCTTCTCTATTCTCTTGGACGCTACATCAATGTAAGGAGGAAAGTGAGGGATAGAGGAGCTGGGGCAGCACAGACAATATGTAGGCACTTCCATAAGAGGAGAGGGCTATGAAGTGCAAGGATGGCGGAGACCACGCTGGGGAATTGAGCAGGCATTTTTTCTAGTAAGTTCAAAGGCACACTGCAAATTAATAAAAAATAATTTGCAGATAAAAAAAATACTGCACATCAGCATTTCAAATATATGACTTTTCTGTGATTTTACCTGCAATTTTTCAAATCGGTGACAGGTTCTTTTACCTGCTTACTGGGCACTTATACTCCGTTCATGCTCAGGCCAATTTTCAGCTTTCAGTGCTATAGCACTTTGAATAACAATTGCGCGGTCATGCAACACTGTATTCATATGAAATTGTTATCATTATTTTGAGACAGATAAAGCTTCTTTTTGGTGGTACTTAATCACCGCTGGGTTTTTGTTGTTTGCTAAACAAACAAAAAAAGACAGAAAATTTTGAAAAAAAAAGCAATTAAGTAATTTTTCTTCTTCACTGATGAGGCTGCATTGATGGGCACTGATAGGCTGTACTGATGGGCACTGATGAAGCAGCACTAATGGGCACTGATGAGACACTATTGATGAGGCGGCACTGATGGGGCTGCACTGATATGCGACACTGGTTGGCGGCACTGATGGGCACTGATAGGCGGCACTGATGGGCACTGACAGGTGGCACTGATGGCGCTGCACTGATATGTGACACTGATAGGTGATACTAATGGGCATTTATATGCAGCACTGATGAGCACTAATGGTGCTGCACTAATTATTTGTGTACATGTCCCCTGTCAGGATTGCCAGTTACCGGCTCTCCTTTCCTCATGCTGTGACAGGAAATGATAACTGATAACCGGCAACTCTGTTTACTTTGTGATCAGTTATGATTGGACACAGCTGATTACGTGGTAAAGGGCTGCTGTGATCGGCCTTTTACCACAATCTGTGATCAGCTGTGTCCAAAGGACACAGCGATCACAGAGCACTCTGGATGCGCGCCCGAGGGGCGCACAAGAGGCGTAGTTCCTGGAGGACGTCCATGGACGTGTGCTCTAGCTGTCTTTCGGCTATGGCACGATTAGGAAGTGGTTGAAATGAAATGATAGATTATGAAAAGGCTCTAATACAAAAAATAAATCTTGCCTATGACATAGGAAAGTATCAGGTTCCACCCAGTAATGAAGGCCCAAAGCTCTCCGACTGTCACGTAGCTGTATAAGTAGGCAGATCCTGTGAGTGGTACACGGGCTCCAAACTCCGCATAGCATAGTCCTGCGAGTACAGAGGCCAAGGCTGCAATCAGGAAGGACAGGATGATGCTGGGCCCAGAGTCTACTTTGGCCACTTCTCCTGCAAGGACATACACACCAGCCCCTAGAGTGCTTCCCACACCCAGAGCCACCAGATCCACAGAGGACAGGCAGCGGCACAGCCCCGAGCCCTCTGCTGCTTCTGGCGTCACTCTCTTGGTTCTTGTTAGGCTTTGGTAAAATGTGTATAAAGCATCAAATGGCGGCATCTAAAAATGAATAATGAAAATATGTCAGAAAAGGCGTTACAAAAATATAAACAAAGCTATAGAAGAGTCATTAAAGTATATATAAAGCCAAATAATTTTGCAAGGTGGAACAGTCAGAGCCTCTTTCAGGTTTTCATTGCAGTCTGTGTTGCCGCTATTAAGATTCATCCTCCCTATATATGTACTGGTGACCATTATCATGGAGCCAAAAACTGTATTTATGAAAAAAAAAACAATAAAATGCATACTCTTAGATGCATAAGTATACAGCAAGTAAATAGAAAGATGACATGAGGTAGAACATTCAAGTGTTTCTGCAGCCTCACATATGCACGCTATCGCATTTCAGCGGCACATCCCCTTCTTCAGAGGTGGTGAGATGGCGATATGTCACCTCCTCAATGCCTGTTTTAACGCACTGCATTGCACACAGTTGCGGGTCATTGACGCCACGGTCCGATGCACTTGAATGGGTCAGGTTTGGTGGCCTTACCGGTCGCTGATTTTTACAGGCCGTTCGATTTTTGCTGCAGCCAAGAAACAAAGCATCGCTGCGTACAGCCCTGATTGGCTGCATTTCTGTGATTAGGTGGGCAGTTTTGGGAAGGTAACATGGTGGCTCAATTACTTGCTTTTAACGCCTCCTGTGTAAACGAACCCTAAGGGTCTGGTTTTGTTAAGTTTGTTCAAAAATTTTGGCCTCAAAAGGATGGGGTTTGTCAGAACTGGACTTGGTATGTACAAATATTGTCAAACTAATGTAGAATTTGGGTAGATAAAGCCGGTGTATAATTTATCTCTAAAGCTGGCCATACATTATACAATTTTCTTGTTCAATTTCCTTTAGATTTACCTTCAACTATGTAGTACAAGGGCCTGCCTGATTGCATACAAAATTGAAAGTGCTTAGGTGTGACCTCATATTATATGCTTTTGGTAAATCTAAAGGAAAGTTGTAGAAGAAAATTGTATAATGAATGGCCAGCCTTAATTTCTAAATCAGAGGTCTCCAAAGGAAGGGCCAGTTTACTGTCCTTCAGACTTTAAGGGGGCCGGATTGTGGCCATTGGGGGTAGAAAATATCATGGATTCAGTGGGAATAAACAATGCCTCTGGCTTTGTGGTCAATGGGAGCATAGATATTACTTAACACATGTGGTCAGTAAAAAAAAAAAGTCCCATCATTGATATCATGTTGGAGGAATAGTGCCACATTGTTGGTGTCAGTAACAGGAATTGTGCTCCACTCTCAGTGGCCATTATTGCTTAATATTCCAGTCCAGCGCTACATTCAATCACCTTTTTTTTGTGATTATATTGCCTTGCTTTCCAATACAACAGATTCTTATATCAACAGAAATCTTTTGCCATAATACTCATATAAAATAAACAAAATGTTTAAATATATTGTATACAAAAACCTGGGGGGGATGGGGGTGAGATATAGCAAAATTGTTCAGGTTTAAATATATATACTGTATATTTATTTATCTAGTGGGTGCTTGTTCCTAATATAATCAACCAATACACATAAAAGCTACTTAGCTTCTAGCAATTCACTGCTCTTCAAACACCTATGGGCAAAATATAAACACATAAAAGATAGATATTCACTATAATTATGTCTACATGCAACACCATTATGGAACATGACCCCATTGCATACTGCTAAATTCATGCAAGGGGCCCCCTAACTGCTTCAGAGGATGCAAAGCCACCTGGCTCACTTCTTCATATTTCTTGGCAATGTCCAAAGCTAAAGAAGTTATGAATATGAGTCTATAACCTCATTATCTTAACATCTCCACTGCTAGGACACCATGTGAAGCTCTATGACATAGACCCAAACTAAACATGAACAAATGCTTGTACCCTTTATACTCCTGGCTATGAGATGGAAAATCACAAAGACCTGGAGGAAACTTATGGTAAGCTTCACTGAAGATAAGCAGAGAATCATAGGTACTATGATGGCTATTCTAAGAGGCAGCCAAAGTCTGGTCTCCTTGGATAGAGAATCATCAACTCCCTAGAATGAAATCTTGATTCCCTTTCTGGTAATGCGTGGATGCTATGGATCCTGTGGTGTCTGGTCAGGTTTATCCCCATCAAGCTAATATCCGTTTGACCCTGTTCCCCTCCTGCAATCTCATCACCAATATTAACCATAGTGTAGTAAAGCCACCTAAAAAACTACAATGGCCAATATACTAAACATTTTGGGTAGAACGGCATACATTTAATGAATATTTGGCATTTTAACATATGACATGTGAAAATTGGATAGACCGTCAAGTCTTCTAAAAGTCTTCCTTATCTTGATGATTTAAGACTTCCTATAGACCAATTAATGGTGGATGTTTGTTGACCTATTATCATATACTGTATAGGTAGTTTAGTACCCCATATAGCTGTTTTAATAAGAAAAGTGGTCCTTTGCATCTTCTTGTTTGGTATATTGTTCATTGTAGTATTTTAAGTGGGTTTATTACACTATGGGTGATATTTGCTTTGGAAGTAGACATAGTATCAAGTATGTATTTTATATTAAAACAGTGTGCGCCTTTTTTGATATTTTTGACAAATTAACAAAGTATGTATATTTAGCATACCGCTGTCTGGATGGGTTTTAGCATCAATGCAAACTATCTTAGACAGCTTTTCGGAATTTAAATGAAATTTTAGATATGCTGTGGGATATTCCTGTACCAGAGTATTGTAAAGCAAGGAAGACTGAAAGCAGAACCTTCTGAACAGTCCTGTGTTGCAGGATAGTCTGTTTGACATCTCTTAAGGCTTGTATTCGCGGTTCGATTGTTGTACGACCACGCTTCAGATTTTTTTCAAAAGCGGCTGTCAGCATACTGACCATCCGAAAATTTTCGTTTGATTGAACTCAACGTCAGAAGTGACGTCATGTTTTGCATATTTTTTCATCATTTTTCCTTTCTGAGCATGCGTAGTCTCGGTTGTACGTTTTTTTTTCCCGTACTAACGAAACGAAAATCAGACTTGGCATTGTCGTACGACAAAAATGTACTAGTCTGCACATCCAGCTTTTGTCTGATGAAAAAATGTCCATCGGCTGTCGAAAGAAGCATACAATCAGTAAGAATTTCGGACGACAGGCTGTCGAACGACAATTCCCGTCCGAATTTCGCATTGTGTGTACGGGCCTTTACTGTCATTTAGTGATGGGTTTCAAATTACCCTGAAGGTCAGTGAGTTAGACCTCAGGTTAAATGTGCATCTTCGACTGCTAGTATTGAATCTAGAATCCCAGTGTTGCAAGATGTGAACCCAGTACAAAAACAATTACCCCCTGGGTGGGACTTTAACAGGTAATAACACCTCTCAAATAAGTAAAATGTAACAATTTATTCATTATTCATGTATAAAAACTTGTCACTCAAATGAGGGACAGGTATAGAGATAAGTGTATGCATATATCATATAAAATATTTGAAGTATTTGAAGATCATGATACAACCATTCAGTCCACCAATTGCGCATCCACCTATGTTATAATACTAGATTTCAAGATTTGATGTTCCATTGTCCGAAGATGGAATTCGGTGCCCTACGTTTACGTTTCGGGCCCAAAAAAGCCCTTCATCAGGGGTATAAACAACAGGAAAGATAAAGCACAATGGTATCTTTTAAAATTCTATCCGGCACATATGCAGGTGTAGACTCAATGACTGTATTTGTAGTCCAAAAGATTGGTGCAGCACTGCCAATGGCAGCGTGATGGTATATGGCAGAAGGACATTAAATACAAGATGTGAACCCAGGACCTCAGTGCCACAAGACTATTTAGCAACCGCATTGCCCTTTATGATAACACTAGTGTGTAATGCACTTAAAACACATCTACCAAATTGTAATGCACAATCTGATTTTGATGTATCTGTAATAGTAATCAATAGAGAGATCAGAAAATCCCAAAAGCTGATATATCTTACCTTAAGCCTATCGCAGCCAGTTAGGTACACCAAAATGTCAGTATAAATGTATGTACTGGTCTGCCAAGGTCATAAAATTCAAAAAAGTATTTGTAAGTTCTCCTGAAATCCCTTTTCCCCTCCTTTTAATCTTAACTAACTAATATCCATTTACTTAACCCTTACTATAACAGTCTAGCAAAGAACGTAATATAGACTTAAATTAAGCATTACCTTGCAGCTCTCCTAACTACTGCCAGTAGTAGGTATGTACAGTAACATGTTTTCTTGCTTGTCTGCTGACATCTGTGGAGTTTTGGACAGTTCCTTAAATTTAAGCTGCAGGGTACAAAGGGTTAACCGGCCAGCCCAGCAGAATACTGAAGAACTATTCAAACCTCGCCATTTATTTCTCAAATCTCATAATCTCCTTTCTATGGGAATGTGATGCAGGTCTCGCCTCCGCCTCTTATAAGCAGCCATGGTCAGCAAATTGTTAGAAATGGACCCCTTTGTTGTTACTGTTTGTGAGAGGGAAGAACATTTTCTTTGAAAGACAAATAGTTACAGAAACAGCAATTAAAGACGTTGGCAGTATCCAGCTAAATCTACGTTTATATCAACTATATAAATCATTAACCCAAATGCTCAAAACTCATATAGCTCAGGAACCAGCTCAGTCAGAGCTATATACAAAATATATATCGGGAAATTGGATTATTAATTCTATACGGCTTTTTTTTTTAATTCACTCACCCCTGTAAGTAAGTTTAGTTCACTGACCTCACTTTTCTCTACTGCATAAAAGGATGTAGTGCTTGGTCATGGACCCGCCCATACCTAGGTGTGGACAAGAGGGTGCAGGGACCAGTCTGACTTTTACAGAAAAAGTTGGCATTTACATATAATGTCAGCTAACTCCTGATCAATCGGTTTCCTTGAATATCATCATGTGATCATATGATAAATTTGAATTGCCCACATTTGTGTCAGGTTTACTTTAAAAATATTGAGTGATGAAAGTTGTGAAACACAAAATATAAATAATCAAACAAGAAAGTGCACAGATGTTGTGATAATAGGTCTTACATAATCCTGGTGTCAATCTCCACCATCCACCAGCTTATAGTGATCTTGTGCATTAGTGCCTCAGCCAAAAGCTGAAAAACTCGCTTACCAGCTCCTGTAGACCCCTCATTGCAAGGGGTTGTTTGCACTTATGGCTTAAAACCCAGCCAAGGCCTTTCACCGAATCACGGGGCTCTCCTGCACTGAGATGCCACTTGTCACCATGTGGTAGATATAAAATTCTACAGAATTGGCCTACCTTTAAATAGATTATCCCCCCTTCAGTCCATCATGAATGCCGCTGCCAGACTCATCCACCTTACAAACTGCTCAGCGTCTGCCACCCATCTCTGCATATCCCTCCATTGGCCGCCACTCACCCAACGAATTAAATTCAAAATACTAAAAATAAGTTACAAAGCCATCCACAACTCTGCCCCCAGCTACATCGCCAACCTAGTCTCAAAATACCAACCTAATCATCCTCTTTGTTCCTCTCAAGACCTCCTTCTTTCCAGCTTCCTCATCACCTCCTCTCATATTTGCCTCCAAGACTTCTCCCGAGCCTCCCCCATCCTCTGGAATTCCCTACCCCAATCTGTCAGACTGTCCCCAAATCTATCCACTTTCAGG
>BLSH010022783.1:2836519-2847198 GCA_018402905.1 Glandirana rugosa
TGGTTTTTATACATCGTCTTATGTATAACCAGATTTAACTACTTCTTTAAGCTACAAAATGAAAAAAAAAAAAATACACAAAATATCCTCTTTCATTTTTTTTTAAAAAAAAAAGTTTTAACAGTCAGAAAAGACCAAATATCGCGTTTTTTATTTTTTGCGTCACCACTAGTTTGTGGTGGTTTTCTTTGAGATAAACAACCTTTTTTCCTGTATGTAAAATAAAACCATGTCACAATGCGCTTACACGTTAACAGTCAATTTCGTTGTGTCACGACATAGTGTTTTTTACTGGACCAGTACTTCTCCCCATTTAGAGGGCCTCGAGTCGTCGCACGACCGCGCAATTGTCAGTTAAAGCGACGCAGTGCCGAATCGCAAAAAGGGCTCCGGTCCTAAAGCTGGAAATCCTTCCGGGGCTGAAGTGGTTAACCACTTGAGCTCCGGGAGATTTACCCCTCTTCATGACCAGGTCATTTTTTGTGATACAGCACTGTGTTGCTTTAACTGACAATTGCACATTCGCGTAACACTGTACCAAAATAAAATGTATGTCCTTTTTTCCAACAAATAGAGTTTCTTTTGGTGGTGTTTGATCACCACTGCGTTTTTTATTTTTTGCGCTATAAACCAGAAAAGACTGACAATTTTGAAAAAAAAAATTTTTTTTTACTTTCTCCTATAAAACACATAAAAAAAAAAAAAGTAAAACATCGAATTTCTTCATCAATTTAGACCAATATGTATTCTGCTACATATTTTTGGTAAAAAAATCTCAATAAGTGTATATTGATTGTTTTGCGCAAAAGTTATTGCATCTACAAACAATGGGATATTTTTATGGCATTTTTATTAAATTTTTTTCTACTAGTAATGGCACCGATCAGCAACTTATAGTGGGACTGCGATATTGCGGCGGACAAATCAGACACTAACTGACACTTTTGACACTTTTTGGGAACCGATGACTTTAATACAGTGCTCAAGGCTAAAAATATGCACTATCACTGTACTAATGACACCAGTTGGGAAGGGGTTAACATCAGGGGTGATCAGTGGGTTAACTGTGTGCCTAGCCAGTGCTTGTGTACTGTGTGGGAGGTGCTTTGCAGGAACACAGGATCAATGCCTTCCCTTCTGACAGAACGGCGATCTGCCTTGTTTACATAAGCAGATCTCTGTTCTGGCTCTCTGCCTAATGATTGGCGGGTACCCGCAGATCAGCTCCCTCTGTGTACAATCACAGCGGGAGTGGGTCGCCGAAGGTGTGCATCCGTGCCCCAGACCCGAGAGTGCAGAAAGATGTATTAGGTACGTGATCCTGTGCAGCAGAGCCGCCGTATATGTAAGTTATATGGTTGGAAGCGGGTAAAATCTAAGTGTACCTTTTGGGGAAAAATAATAAATGCACACTTTTCTTTAGAAAAAAAAGTGCATTTATTATTATTTCCTGCAGGAGCCTGCAAAGCATTGCACCCCTGATCAGTGGCTCACAGGTGCAATGTCAGGATCCTGCAGACAAGGCCTACAGCTTTCAGCCCATACCTCTGCATGGGCTCTCATTTGCAGGTCCTGTAATTGAACTAGAATTGTGCTCATCAGCGCCCCCACACAGTTCATTAAGAACTACAAACTGTCCGCCACAGATTCCTGTGAATGAATGACGAGGCAGTGCAGGCAGAGCCCCATCCAGCTGCACTGTTTTCAAAATGTGACAACAGGTGCAGATAGAGGAACCCTCACCCGCTGTCATTGGGGGGGGTTAGACGTTTGCTGGAGGATATTACATGTTATGGCGTAAATAAGGGTGTAATGTGTAACATGCTCCAAAAAGTGAATGTATCCTTTAAAGGAGAAGTATAGCCAAAGCCTTTTTGGCCATATTTTTCCCATGGATCAAAGGAACTCCTGTGGCCCAGATTCAGCCGACAGCGGGCTAAAGTCAGCTGTCGGCTGCCGTCACAAAACTGGTCCATGCTCTGCAGTAATCCTGACAGATGTCTGGCCGACAGCTAGCTCCTATCACTTCCACAGTCCAGCACTCCAGTGAACGCTGGAGAGACAGAGCACAAAGCCAGTGACTGACAGTCACCACACTCTGCTCACAGCAGACCCAAGAACCGAGCGATAGCGGTCTTTGATCTCTCAGCTCTCAGTGTAGAGACAGCAAGGAACATATGCAGCATCAGATTGATGCTGTATCTACATAGGTAAGTATGAAGGTTTTTTTTTTTAATCCCACACTTCTTTTTTAAATTTGTATGTTGGATTGTCTCAAATGGTACATAGGCTACAGTGCCACATATGGCCACCAGATGGCAATGTAGAGACTTTATATTGTAACTTTAATTTCTAATCTTTAATCTCTGAGCGGAGAGATGGGTACATGATTTGTAAGTATCGTTTATCTCAAAGGTAAAATTCCACAAATCTATCTCTAAATTTCCGTACCTAACATTTCTCTGTCCTCAAATACCAATAGCAGGGCACAAAGGCGTAACTTGAAGTTCGTGGGCCCCGATGCAAAAGTTGACCTGGGGCCCCCCTGCTACTAACCGCTGCTTCCTCCGCACACAAAGATATTCCAAGTGGCTAAAGAGTTTTTTCAGAGCTTTATTTACATATTGAGCGGATAATTCAAAATATTTTGGAAAAGGGAGCTTACCCCATACACATCAATCAGAAAATATATTTCTAAAAAATCCCTTGTGCACATGTATAATCGGTAAAAATGTAAGGCGGCATGGGTCCTCTGGAGCATGGGAGGGGTCTCAATTGTGACCCCTGAGACCCCTATTGCTACGCCCTTGGCAGGCCATGCGAGTTCTGTGAGTACTTCAGTACTGGGCACTTTCTCCCCCTTCCTGCCCAGCCCATCAGCTTTTAGCGCTGTCACAATTTGAATGACAATTACGCGGTCATGCAACACTGTACCCACATGATATTTTTATCATTTTTTTTACACAAGTAGAGCTTTCTTTTGGTGGTATTGAATCACCACTGGGTTTTTTATATTTTGCTAAATATACAAAATCAAAAAGACCAAAAATTGCCTTTGTTTCCATTATAACATTTTATAAATAATCTGCCTTTATAAATTTAGGCCAAACTGTATTTTGCTACATTTCTTTGGTGAAAATAACCACAATCAGTGTTTATTATTTAGTCTGTAGGAAAGTTATAGAGTCCACCAACTATGGTATATGTCTGAAAATCAATCAATCCTTATGTACTTTCCTGGCATTCTTGAGGCCCAAAAAATGCCAGGACAGTACAAATACCTCCAAATTACCCCTTTTTGTAAAGTCTAAGGTATGGCGAGTTTTTGAATTTTTTGGAAAATGAAGAAATGTAAAATAATGATTTTTTTCACAATTTATTTTTTTTTACATACTGTCACCAGTGCAGTACAGCGTCATCGTATAACTGGTGTGGTGGTGGTCAGGGACACCGGCTGGTGACAATATGTAAAAAATGATATTAATAATATATATTTTTTTTCTATTACTTTTTTTTTTTAAGATTTTTTTTCTTAACACACTTTGACCAGAGCAATACAGTGTTACTATAGTAACAATGTACTACTCTGGGGAAGTGATCATGATTTTTTTTTACACATAATGATTGCTTATACCAGTGAATTTCACGTACTGTCCCATAGCCAAAACAGCCAACAGCCTTTTTCTTTGTTCATTTTGGATAGAGCAAGGGAGGGTTAGCTCTAAAAACTGAGAGGTGTTCTAATACTTCTCCACTCTATCCAAAACTAAAAAAAAATTGGCTTAAAGCGGAGTTCGACCCAAAAGGGGAAGTTCCACTTTAAGCACTCCTCCCCCCCAAATATGTCACATTTGGCATGTCATTTTTGGAGGGGGGGGCAGGTACCTAGTTTTGACAGGTACCTGCTCCTAGGCACCTCTCCCCCCTCCCTCCTTGCAATCTTCTACGACACGTCACAAGTCCCATAAGATTGCCCAGCCAATGGGGAGGCGCTGCGTGTCTCGCAAGCTGTCACAGCCGGGTGCCCACACTTGCAATGCCGGTGTTGCAGAGAGCCAAGGGAGAGGAGCGAGGTTCGGACGGCCGCATCGCTGGACCATGGGATAGGTCAGTGTCTGTTTATTAAAAGTCAGCAGCTACACTTTTTGTAGCTGTTGGCCTTTAATAAACACAAAAATGAGTGGAACTCCGCTTTAAGTCTCACTATAGCCTGTCATTGCCCATCTGCACTGTGAAGAGCCGTCCAATGAGTTCTGAAGCATTTGGCTGAATATGAGCAGATAATATTGCCCAAAACACTTCAGAATTCATCCTGCTGCTTTTTTCAGCAGTCACATCATCAATAAATATAAGAGAACCAGTTCCATTGGCGGCCATACATGCCAACGCCATGACACTATCACCACCATGCTTCACTGATGAGGTGGTATGCTTTGGATCATGAGCAGTTCCTTACCTTCTCCATACTCTTCTCTTCCCATCACTCTGGTACAAGTTGACCTTGGTCTCATCTGTCCATAGGATGTTGTTCCAGAACTGTGAAGGCTTTTTTAGATGCTGTTTGGCAAACTCTAATCTGGCCTTCCTGTTTTTGAGGCTCACCAATGGTTTACATCTTGTGGTGAACCCTATGTATTCACTCTGGTGAAGTCTTCTCTTGATTGTTGACTTTGACACACATACACCTACCTCCTGGAGAGTATTCTTGATCTGGCCAACTGTTGTGAAGGGTGTTTACTTCACCAGGGAAAGAATTCTTCGGTCATCCACCACAGTTGTTTTCCATGGTCTTCCGGGTCTTTTGGAGTTGCTGAGCTCATCGGTGCGTTCTTTCTTTTTAAGGATGTTCCAAACAGTTGATTTGGCCACACCTAATGTTTTTGCTATCTCTCTGATGGGTTTGTTTTGTTTTTCCAGCCTAATGATGGCTTGCTTCACTGACAGTGACAGCTCTTTGGATCTCATATTGAGAGTTGACAGCAACAGATTCCAAATGCAAATAGCACACTTGAAATGAACTCTGGATCTTTTATCTGCTCCTTGTAAATGGGATAATGAGGGAATAACACACACCTGGCCGTGAAACAGCTGAGCAGCCAATTGTCCCATTAGTTTTGGTCCCTTAAAAAGTGGGAGGCGCATATACAAACTGTTGTAATTCCTACACCGTTCACCTGATTTGGATGTAAATACCCTCAAATTAAACCTGAAAGTTTGCAGCTAAGGAACATCTTGTTCGTTTCATTTCAAATCCATTGTGGTGGTGTATAGAGCCAAAAAGATTAGAATTGTGTCGATGTCCCAATATTTATGGACCTGACTGTAGATACCTAACATGTTGCGCTTTAAAATTGCATGCACTTGTGGAATGGCGACAAACTACGGTACTTAAAAATCTCCATAGGTGACATTTTAAACCATTTTAACGGTTACCAGTTTAGAGTTACAGAGGGGGTCTTTTGCTAGAATTGTGAAAAAATATATATGTGTGTTTTCCCCTGTGATATCCACACTGGGAGATGGGATAATCCACCATAGATCACCTCCTTCTCTTCTGTTTAGCCCCAGTTGCTCTGCTCACTTGCCATCAGAGGACACTCCGCAAGTCATAAGGGGGTTAAATAGAAAGACCTCTCATAGTGTAGCAAGTAAAATCATGAATGATTTATTAAAAATAACTAATTGCACTTACATCAAAATGAATAAAACAAGCTATTTTGCAAACAAAACGGCATTCAGTTACCTCTCACGTCACTTCCGGTATAGGAAACATCAGGCCACACCCTACACTTTACGTCACACCTCGTGACTTCTTCAGGGGAACCTGATTGGACCTTAGATGATCCTATTTATCTAGTATGTACAGGAAGTGATACGGCCGCCATTTTGTTGGAGACATAGATTACAACTACAGTAATTCAAGGGATGTTCTTATACTATATATATATGAATAAGATTTATTGTGTGTCATCAACTTGTTGGTATTCCACCTTATAAAGATAAAATTAAGATATGAACAATGGCGTGGTTGCCATTTTGTTGGAGATCAGTGTGTATATGCTAACACAGATGTATGTTGCAATAAATAGATCTAATTTATTAGTGAGGTATACACATAATGCATGTTGAATTAGCCTGATAAATTGTTTCCCTCACTATCTTTGACAATACATGATGTAAATGGATAAATGTGATGCTAATGTAAATGTTGGTTATACCATCTTGTTGTAGCCCATCCGTAAAATATCTTGGTGAATAGAGATATCCAATCAATCAATCCACAGATACATGACAATCAACATATTGAAGTCTTCACGATTAGTGCTACAAGACCTTGAAAAAATCTTGGATCCAATCCATATTAACCACTTCCTTACTGGGCACTTAAACCCCCCTCCTGCATGGACCAATTTTCAGTTTTCAGCGCTGTCACTCTTTGAATGACAATTGCTCGGTCGTGCGACGTTGTACCCAAACAAACTTGGCATCCTTTTTTTCCCACAAATAGAGCTTTCTTTTGGTGGTATTTGATCGCCTCTGCGTTTTTTATTTTTTCCGCTATAAACAAAAAAGATGCGACTATTTTGAAAAAAGAACAATACAGGATGGGCCATTTATATGGATACACCTTAATAAAATGGGAATGGTTGGTGATATTAACTTCCTGTTTGTGGCACATTAGTATATGTGAGGGGGGAAACTTTTCAAGATGGGTGGTGACCATGGCGGCCATTTTGAAGTCAGCCATTTTGAATCCAACTTTTGTTTTTTCAATAGGAAGAGGGTCATGTGACACATCAAACTTATTGGGAATTTCACAAGAAAAACACTGATGTGCTTGGTTTTAACATAACTTTATTCTTTCATGAGTTATTTACAAGTTTCTGACCACTTATAAAATGTGTTCAATGTGCTGCCCATTGTGTTGGATTGTCAATGCAACCCTCTTCTCCCACTCTTCACACACTGATAGCAACACCGCAGGAGAAATGCTAGCACAGGCTTCCAGTATCCGTAGTTTCAGGTGCTGCACATATCGTATCTTCACAGCATAGACAATTGCCTTCAGATGACCCCAAAGATAAAAGTCTAAGGGGGTCAGATCGGGAGACCTTGGGGGCCATTCAACTGGCCCACGACAACCAATCCACTTTCCAGGAAACTGTTCATCTAGGAATGCTCGGACCTGACACCCATAATGTGGTGGTGCACCATCTTGCTGGAACTATGATGTCGGTGATAGGGAATTGCTGGCCATCAAGTCGGCTTTGGAGGAATGGCGGTACCTCCTGGAAGGAGCAGCTCACCTGGTATTGGTCTTTACTGACCATAAAAACCATAAAAAAACCATATGCTGTGAAGATACGAGATGTGCAGCACCTGAAACTACGGATACTGGAAGCATGTGCTAGCATTTCTCCTGCGGTGTTGCTATCAGTGTGTGAAGAGTGGGAGAAGAGGGTTGCATTGACAATCCAACACAATGGGCAGCACACTGAACACATTTTATAAGTGGTCAGAAACTTGTAAATAACTCATGAAAGAATAAAGTTACGTTAAAACCAAGCACACCATTGTTTTCCTTGTGAAATTCCCAATAAGTTTGATGTGTCACATGATCCTCTTCCTATTGAAAAAACAAAAGTTGTATTCAAAATGGCCGATTTCAAAATGGCCGCCATGGTCACCACCCATCTTGAAAAGTTTTCCCCCTCACATATACTAATGTGCCACAAACAGGAAGTTAATATCACCAACCATTCCCATTTTATTAAGGTGTATCCATATAAATGGCCCACCCTGTATTTTTTACTATTTGCTATAATAAATATCTAAAAATAAAAAATAAAATAAAAAATTTATTCATCAGTTTAGACCGATATATTCTTCTACATATTTTTGGTAAAATCGTAATCGGCATATATTGATTGGGTTGCGCAAAAGTTATACAAACTATGGACATTGGTTTATGGCGTTTTTATTTATTTTTATTTTTTTACTAGTAATGGCGGCGATCTGCGATTTTTATCAGGACTGCGATATTGTGGTGGACATGTTGGATGTTTTTGACACTTTTTTGGGACCAATGACATTTATACAGCGATCAGAAATGTAAATATCCACTGATTACTGTGTAAATGTCATTGGCAGTGAAGGGGCTAACCTGCAGGGGGCAGTGAAGGAGTTAACTATGTTCCCTGGGTGTGTTCTAACTGTGGGGGGGTGGGGTTGGCAGAGGCATGACAGATCTAACTGATCCCAGTGACAGGGACCAGTAGATCTGTCATGCCCCCCCCTCACAGAACGGGGAACCGCCGTGTTTACATCGGCGGTTCCCCGTTCCAGCTCTCTGGAAAGAGATCGCGGGTCTCCGGTGGACATCGGGTCTGCCCGACCCACGGGCACGCTCCCGCAGCGTGCGCGGGCATGTGCGCACGCCGCTCGTGCCCGCGGGAGCGCGCCCAGCACGAGCCAAATGGGAGGACGTCTATACACGTCCTCCCGGCATTTTAGCGCCGCGCTGTAGCCGTCATTCGGCTATGGCGGCGGCGCGAGTTGGTTAAAAAAGGTATCAAAACACTGACTGAAAGGAAAGACATAGTTATACGACCAGCCGAAAAAGGAGGTGGAGTGGTCATCCAATCCAAGGAGAAATACCAAGAAGAAATCAACAGACAACTTCAAGATTTCACAACATGCACTAAACTTTTGGAGAATCCAACTCACAGGTATAAGAGAGAATTAGAGATAATTGTACAATTGAGTACTAAGAAAGATATATTAAGCAAGAAGGAAGCTACAGTAAATATCTTATACCGAGTCATGCAGGATAATGGTTATATACACTATTCCAAAACTGTACAAAAATAAGGAAAACCTTCCCGGTAGACCAATAGTTAACAGGATAGACACTCTAACGTCCCGAATATTGATAACTATATACAGCCGGCAGTACAAAACACTAAAGCTTATTTAAAAGATACTAAGCATGTCCTACAGTTATTAGAATCTCTACCTGTGTTAGAGGGAAGAACTTTATTAGCTACAGCAGATGTTTCCTCCATCTACACTGTTATACAGCATCATCAAGCTTGTGAGGCCACCAAATGGCTGCTGAGGCAATATAGCACATTGAAATGCAAACAAAGGAAATATCTTATAATATGTTTGGATTTTTGTTTAAAATTCAATTATTTTTGGCACGATCAAGCATACTACAAACAAGTCACAGGTATTGCCATGGGGGCAAAACTCGCTCCCAGTGTTGCAAATGCCTTTATGGCACAGTGGGAGAAAGACAGCATCTATAAAGATACCCCAATGGAACTTACATTTTATAAACGATTCATAGAGGATCTCATTATTGTCTGGAATGGAAGTAGATCTGCACTAGAATCATTTTTACGGAATTTAAACCCGAATGATACGAATATACAACTCACCTGGAATATTCAAGACAAAAGCATTGAATTTCTAGATTTGGAAATCCAAATTGAGAAGAACAGGCTTCTAACCAAGACACATTTCAAAAACGTTGACCGCAACAGCTATTTGCCTATGTACAGCTGCCATCATAAACCCTGGCTATATAACATACCCAGAGGGCAGCTTATCAGGATCAAGAGAAATTGCACCACGGAAGAAGATTACTATGCACAAGCAAATTTAATAGGTAAGAGATTTATAGACAAGGGATACACCAAACAGTCCATGCAAACACGAATTGAACAAGTAAACAGGATTGATAGAAAGTCCATGCTACACGAGGACAGAAAAGGACATCAATAAGTATCAATGGAAGCTCCACCCCACATTTTAGATTACAATGTTCAACATAAAGAAGTTAGAGGTCAGCACTCGAGTCTTAGGTAAGCACAGAGGCACTGAAGCATTTTGAGGCTATGAAATATTTTTAATTTATATTGTGGTTTTAATAAATTTTATATTTGGGTTTACAATATTATATATTTTTATTAAAAGTATTTGTAAGCCCCACACTACATTTCTGGTATGGGTCTAGCTTTAGATATTACACACTAGTGATTTACAGTGGAATTTAATACTGTGATACAACCTTATTTCTTATAAAAGATATCAGCGTACCTCTAGTTCTAGAGGTTTATTCTGGCAAATTTGCTTTATTCCTCTGGTTAAGTAATATGCTGCGTCTGTATAGATATTCCTAATCACCAAGATATTTTACAGATGGGCTACAACAAAATGGTGTAAACAACATTTACATTAACATCACGTTTATCCATTTATATCATGTATTGTCACCTCTCATATATATAGTGAGGGATTTAGACATATTATCAGGCTAATTCAACATACATTATGTGTATACCTCGCTAATAAATTAGATCTATTTATTGCAACATACATCTGTGTTAGGATATACACATTGATCTTCAACAAAATGGCGACCGCACCATTGTTTATATCGTAATTACCGTATATACTCATGTATAAGTCGAGTTTTTCAGCACATTTTTTGTGCTGAAAAAGACCCCCCTCGACTTATACTCGAGTCAGTGTCTGTGGGTGATCAGTAGTTTCACATTAAATAGAGCTGTGTTGCTTCTAAGAGCCGTTCTGTGCTTGGTAAGTGTGATTAAACACATTGGAATGCAGAGAATGCTGAGAGAGGTGTCAGATTCTAAGCTTGATGTCGGGGA
>BLSH010022783.1:2857896-2872176 GCA_018402905.1 Glandirana rugosa
CAGTCCTTTCCCCAATTGGAAGTCCCCCGTCACTTCCCCAATTGACACAAGGGACACACACAAGATTGACATACCCCCGACCCGACGGTCCCCGTGGTCTCTAGATTGACTAGGACTCATGTCCCTAGTCATCTAGAGACTGTACGGCGGACAGTCTTGCCCCTTGGCCACACAAATGTAGCGGCCAAGGGGTAAGACCGAGACAGTGCCCCGTAGCGTTCAGTTCCCACCTGTAGTTCAGGCGGGGTTGGGCGCCGGGACGAGTCCCTCACACGTCGCCCGTGCTCGCTGATATTCGCCGCTAAGCACCCAAGCAAAGAACATATTTATACAAAGTCTGTGACTTAGAATGTATTAGCCAAGAAACTAGCATTTTGTTAATCACTTCCTGACCGAGTAACGACTATAAGTGGGGACAGTGAGACTTTGTCCCACGAATCGCCGCTTATAGTCGCTCGTGCCCGCTGCACACTCCCTGAGCAGGGCCGCGGGTTGGGGCGGACTTGATGTCCACCCTTGACTTGCGATGCCCCGTGACAGAGCCAGAATGGGGAACCGGCGATGTAAACACACCGGTTCCCCGTTCTGACAGGCGGCATGTCAGAGATCTACTGATCCCTGTACTCAGGATCAGTTAGATCTCTGGTGCCCCTGGCAGCCCAGCCCCCATACAGTTAGAACACACACAGGGAACACAGTTAACCCCTTCACTGCCCCCTGAAGGTTAACCCCTTTCCTGACAATGACATTTATACAGTAATCAGTGGATATGTACATTTCTGATTGCTGTATCGATGTCATTGGTCCCAAAAAAGTGTCAAAAATGTCTGACATGTCCGCTGCAATATCACAGCCCCGATAAAAAATGCAGATCGCTGCCATTACTAGTGAAAAAAAAATTGTAAAAACGCCAGAAATGAATTCTCATGGTTTATAAACGTCGCAAATTTGGCGTAAACCAATAAATAAACACCGATTGCGATTTTTTTCTAACCAAAAATATGAGGAAGAATATAAATCGTCCAAACTCGATGAATAAATTAGTTTTTTTATATTTTTTTGGGATTTGTATTTTAACAAAAAGTAAGCAATATTGTTTTTTTTGCAAAATTGTCGCTTTTTTTTTTGTTCATAGCGGTAATCAGAAATGGCACAGAGGTGATCAAATACCACCAAAAGAAAGCTCTATTTGTGGGGGAAAAAAATGCAAATTTTGTTTGGGTACAACGTCGCACGACCGCGCAATTGTCAGGTAAAGCGATGCAGTGCCAAATCACAAAAAGTACTCTGGTCCTAAGGTGGGGAATCCTTCCAGTCCTTAAGTGGTTAAAGAAGGCTAGCAATGGCAACAACATATTACAGTCAGTTAAGGTTTCCTGTTGATATCTGTCCCAGGATAACAAAGGTAATAACGAATAAAAATAGAGGTGCTCTATGAAAAATAAAAGACTTACTTTATGTATCCAGCCCTGATGAGATGATCATAGAGGACCTGCACATGGCATATGATGAGTGGTCCTCAATATTGTCATGGCACAGACGTAGCCCTTTAGATCTCTGAATCTCCCACCTCTCATTCGCCTCCATCAGTAAGCGGTCAGTTCCACAAGGAGGTCGCTCCGCAAAGATTTTTTTCCCACACAGCTTTCCAAATTCTACACAAGGAACAGAGAGAGAGAATGTGCAGCAAGGAGAGGACAGGGTCATAATTAACATTTGGAAAGGGCCCATTCTGGCAAGACGTTCCTGTCACATCTTTCTCCTTCCCTACACATTTCTAATCAAAGCACTTTCATCCAGATTGTAAGGGCAGCCACACACAAACAGATATCAGATTGACATCAGATGGGCTGCAACTTTACTTGGATACAAGCCTAGTTATAAACAGTCCTTCAGCTATGTATATACAAACATTTTTAGGCCTTGTGCACACTGGTTTATTCCAAAACGCTGTTTTTAAAAACTCACCTAAGCTGGTTTCTTTCTGGTTCAATAGTTTTTATTAAATTATTCCATTAAAACAAAGTAACAAGAAAAAGCACCTAGTCAGCCCGCGCAGGGGCTAGGACTGTTGACAAAGGTATAAACAGGCTTGCACAGTATGAACAAACAAGGAGGAACATTCTGCACAGTCAATTGTGATAAACATAAATACAATACAGAATAAAGTTCAAGGGAAAACCCTTAGCTAGCAATGCAAACCAGGACTTATGGAATTCCAGACACCAGTGCAGTTGGTCATGGACGTGCATGGCAATCGAAGGAGGACATAGGGTCCCATCAAAAAAGAAAGGAAAGAAGGGGAGAAAGCAACATGAGAGGGGGAAGGGAAGGAAGGGACTCGGGATAATCAGGGATGCCAGTTAAAGCCGGCCACACTAGTTAGGGGAAGAGCAGGGAAGGTATACATCAACCATGGTTCCCAAATTTTTAAAAATTTGGCGTGAGACCTATTAAGAATACTGGACATTTGTTCATTGAGCATCATAGCCATCAAATGGTCCTCACTCCCTGAAAGGGACTGTGAGTTTTTTCCAGGCCTGGACAATCGTCCTCTTAACTGCTATAAACAGATAGAATACAATTTTTTGTTGACAAGCAAATAAGGCCAACACTCGAGACCAAAAGCCTACCAGTCGTGGACAAGTCCACCAAGTGTGTAGAACATCTCCACGATGGTGACATCCCTGAAAACAGCAGTCACTGGAAGTTGGGTTAGCATGGGCGATATGGGCAGGAACCCAATAGTGGGCATCAGCATCTTAGGTGAAGAGAAAGGTGAAAATGTGTGTGTATCACTTTAAATTCCTCCTTGTGACAATGATGGAATTAGTGGCTCACACCAACATAAAGAAATGTGCCTCCACCACATGAAAAACACGCTTACCAGATGGCAAGCTATTTGAGCTTGCGGCTTAATACCCAGCCAAGGCCTTTCACATCAGAAGGGAAATCAGATGGCAGCTCGCATAACACCACATTCCACCATGTAATCAAGCAAAGCGGATGGTCTCAGCATTTACCAGGATCCAAAGGGGCCCACTCTGTGTTCAATGAGTAAACTCGCAAGTGAAACATAAAAAGAAATAGCTCGCCATAGTATAAAACCAATGTTACCTTTATTCTGATAAATGGTAATGCACTTACAATTAGAAGCAAGTATATGAGCATGTGTAAAAAGCCGGCTTACATAAAACCACCCGTCCATCCGGGATCGAAACAACACAATGACATCAGCACGTCCCTCCTCTCGAAATGTGTCGTCACAAGCTGACATCGTCCTGGGGCACCTGTTCTTTATTATTTGAGCTTCCGGTTTGCCAGATTATTGTGCTCTCTAAAGTCGATGTCTTGCTTTTTTTTGCGTACCTGTATCTTTCCTTATCTCCACTGCCACTTGTTACAGACTTTGGCTTGTTCCCCGATTACACGTCTGCTTGATCCCATACTGCAACCACTTGTTACAGACCTTTGGCTTGTTTACTAACTATGCTTCTGCTTGAACCCTGCCTGCTATTTCTTCTACTGGACTCCGGCTTGCTCACCTCCTGGTGGGGAGATCTTGAGGAACGTGACCTGGTACTAACACGCAGCAAAACCCATGTCTACCACTAGGTGCTCTGGTGAATATCGGTTAGTACTTAGACCCCGCACCTTGGGTGAGCCCATGTTATCCTCCAGGGTGACCTGCTTGGCTACTTATCCTGTTGGTCGGTGGAAGCCTCTCTACTTCTATAGCTACTGGTCTCTGAGCCTGACCCCTAACAGTTGTACCCACACTGCTTCAAGTCTTGTGTTCCCAGTGTATCCAAGCCTGCTTCGAGCCTTCTGTTCCAAGGGTCCCAACCTGCTTCCAGTCTTGTGTTCCCAGTGTGTTTCCAGTCTTGTTTTCCCAGTGTGTCCCAACTGCTTTCAGTGTTGCATTCCCAGCCTGTTTCTAGCCTTGTTTTCACAGTGTGTTCCAGCCTGCTTCTAGTTTTGTGTTCCCAGTGTATTCCAGCATGTTTCCTGTATTGTGTTCCCAGAGTGTCCTAGCCTGCTTGCAGTCTTGTGTTCCCAGTGTGTTCCAGCCTGCTTCCACTCTTGTGTTCCCAGAGTGTCTCAACCTGCTTCCAGTCTTCTGTTCTCAGTGTATCTCGGCCTGCTTCCACTTTTGTGCTCCCAGTGTGTCCCATCCTGCTTGCAGTTTTGTGTTCCCAGTGTGTTTCAGCCTGTTTCAAGTATTTTTTTCCCAGTGTGTCCCAGCCTGCTTCCAGTCTTGTGTTCCCAGTGTGTCCCAACTGCTTCCAGTCTTGTGTTCCCAGTGTGTCCCAACTGCTCCCACTCTTGTGTTCCCAGTGTGTCCCAACTGCTTTCAGTCTTGTGTTCCCAGTGTATCCCAGCCTGCATCAAGTCTTCCTGTGCACTTGCCTCTCTCCACCAGTCTGTTTCCCTTGTGAGCTTCAGGCTCTTGCACTCCCAGCCTGTGTGTCTTGTCTGTGTATCTGTGTATTTCTGTGCATCCATACTATTTCTCCAATATTACCTGCTGCCTTGTGGATCCTATGCTCCAGCCCTGCAAGGGATTTTCAAAAATGCAGTTGTGGCCTGCTTAGGTGAGTTGGAAGACCGCAACCTGGGTATCACCTGCAGTGTAACATCTCTACCTCTGGGGAAGACCAGGCAATGCCCTAGATTCTGCTCCCCAACCCTTATTAGGGCTCTGTCTACTTCAAAGCGAGCAGGCACGCCAAACACAGCCGTGGCACCCAATTCCCTTCATAAATTCCCCCACATGTTTTTCGAATGATTTATAGAATGTCAGTAATAACACTGAAAGCATGTACAGAATAAACAGTTCTGTTTTTGAACTACATTTAAAGTACCATGTCCAGTATATGGATGTCCCATGTGATTTGGTTTATATGCAATGGAAGCTGCAGAGAAGATTTATCAGAACGGTCCTGGGATGTTGGCCACTCTCCCAGACTAGGAACAAGAATGGTGCTTTCTTTTTGCTGGATAGTTTTCAATTCCACTTCTTGGAGATGTTTTGTAATAAAGTGAGACCAAAGACAAAGTCTGCAGAAACCTAGATGTGTGCACAGCTTGTTAAAATAAGCACAAGTTTTCAATCAAGTTTTTTTGAAAGAGAGAATTTAAACATTAAAGTGACCCTTGGATTGGACTAGGAGTAGAAATATCGATATTTACCTCCAGTGCCACTTGCTGGCAAATATGAAAAGCTGTTCATGCATCATCACACAAGCAACATTCAATGCTACTGTTCTAATGGAATAGGTAATTCACTGAATGATCATACATGGAGTAACTGAAACTTGCAGTTTACTAAACAGGTGCAAAGTTAGAAGCAATAATGCAAAACAGGGTGATGATGGCAGAGTATGCATACACTGCACAATGATACAAAACAGATTATGAAAGCTGCACAAATATGGGCTCTTCACAGCAATGTCTCTGTGACTCAGTCAGGGTGACGTGGCTATGTGGCAGAGTAAGACTCTATAACAGGGGTATCAAATTAAAATTCACAGAGGCTTGGTTAGAGTTGCCACCTCATCCCTTTAAACCTGGACACATATTAATTACACAGGTGAGTCTGATTAACCACTTCAGCCCTGGAAGGATTTCACACTTTAGGACCAGAGCCCTTTTTGCGATTCGGCACTGCGTCGCTTTAACTGACAATTGCGCGGTCGTGCGACGTTGTACCCAAACGAAATTTGCGTCCTTTTTTCCCACAAACAGAGCTTTCTTTTGGTGCTATTTGATCGCCTCTGCGTCATTTCTGATCCCCGCTATAAACAAAAGAAGAGCAACAATTTTGCAAAAAAAAAAACCAAATTTCTTACTTTTTGCTAAAATAAAAAATCCAAAAAAAAAATATAAAAAAAATTTTTTTTCACCGTTTTTGGCTGATTTATATTCTTCCTCATATTTGTGATTAAAAAAATCGCAATCGGCGTTTATTGATTGGTTTGCGCAAAAGTGGCCGCGTTTACGGACGATGAGAATTCATTTTTGGGGTTTTTATTTATTTTTTATTAGTAATGGCGGCGATCTGCGATTTTTAGCCGTACTGTGATATTGGGGCGGACATGTCGGACCATTTTGACACTTTTTTGGGACCATTGGCATTTATACAGCGATCAGTGCTATAAAAATGCACTGATTACTGTGTAAATGCCATTGGCAGTGAAGGGGTTAACCTGCAGGGGGAGCTCTAAGGGTTAACTGTGTTCCCTGGGCATGTTCTAACTGTGGGGGGACTGCCCTAGCAGGGGAAGGGAAGTGATCACAGCTTCCGTGTAGATGAAGGCTGTGATCACAGCCCTTCACAGAACGGAGGTCCGTGTTTACTTACACGGACCTCTGTTCTTTCACTCCGGGGGGGGGGCATCGCGGGTAGCCGGCGTGATCGAGGCCGCCGCACCCGCTCCCAGGCCCTCCCCGAACACAGTGAGCGCGCGGGCGCGCCTCCGGTGGCGCGCGCGCGCTCACAGTGCGCGATCTCGCAGCCGTCGTCAGATGACGGCGATTTGCTATATCGCACCACTTTGTCGCTGTCAACCTGCGGTTGGCGGTCGGCAAGTGGTTAAGGAGGTAATTAAACTCACTTGGTGCCTTATCTGCATTAAATTAGCCTTAGAACCTGTGTAATTCATATGTGTTCGGGTTTAAAGGGATGAGGTGGCAACCCTAGGCTTGGTTAGTAAAATTTTCTTCCAGCAGAGGTCTGAATTGCTTGCTTGTGCAATGACAGAGATACTGCATATCACAGCCTCCTCTACTCTTAGGCTAGGTTCACATTTCTACAGCTGGGGAACATGCACACAATTGCACACTTTCCCAAGCCAGAGAGACACTTTAGCACTTTAGCAGACATGCGGGAGTGCCATTAATTCTTACCTGGAGAGAGAATTGCAGCACTTTACCTCCCCGGCAGCTGTCTGTTATGACTGCATTAGGGGGCGGTGTGGAGAGCCATTCAGTGCATCACACAACTCCCTTTTTTTGTACAAACTTTATTTAAAGTGCACAAAAGTGACACTTCATTCATGTAGCTTTACAGTGACATGCAATCCTGTACAGTACACAGGTATTGCAGCACACTGCAGCACAGCTCAGAGCTGTGTTGTAGTGTGATTAGGACACACAGAAAGCATTTGTTTTCTGTGTGTCCTAGTGGTGACCAGCATTTAACAGTGTGGTAAAACGCTGGTCACGGGACATAGTGTGAGTAAGACTTTAATTGCTCTGCCTGTTAGTGTCTGTTTCAGTTCTGATCACTGGGTGTCTCTCAACTGCAGAACACTGGATTGAGAACCTGGGATTGTGGGATATACACTATATTACCAAAAGTATTGGGACACCTGCCTTTGCACGCACATGAACTTTAATGGCATCCCAGTATTAGTTTGTAGGGTTCAATATTGAGTTGGCCCACCCTTTGCAACTATAAAGCTTCAACTCTTCTGGGAAGGCTGTCCACAAGGTTTAGGAGTGTGTCTATGGGAATGTTTGACCATTCTTCCAGAAGCGCATTTGTGAGGTCAGGTACAGATGTTATACGAGAAGGTCTGGCTTGCAGTCTCCGCTCTAATTCACCCCAAAGTTGTTCTATCGGGTTGAGGTCAGGCTAGTCAAGTTCCTCCACTTCAAACTCACTCAATCATGTCTTTATGGACCTTGCATTGTGCACTGGTCCAAATCATTTGGTGGAGGGGGGATTGTGGTGTGGGGTAGTTTCTCAGGGGTTGGGCTTGGCCCCTTAGTTCCAGTGAAGGGAACTCCTAAGGCGTCAGCATACCAAGACATTTTGGACAATTTCATGCTCCTAATCTTGTGGGAACAATTTGGGGATTGCCCCTTCCTGTTCCAACATGACTGCGCACCAGTGCACAAAACAAGGTCCATAAAGACATGGAGGAGCGAGTTTGGTGTGGAGGAACTTGACTGGTCTACATAGAGTCCAGATTTCAACCTGATAGAACACCTTTGGGATGAATTAGAGTGGAGACTGCGAGCCAGGCCTTCTCATCCACATCAGTGCCTGACCTTACAAATGTGCTTCTGGAAGAATGGTCAAACATTCCCATAGACACCCTCCTAAACCTTGTGGACAGCCTTCCAAGAAGAGTTGAAGCTGTTATAGCTGCAAAGAGTGGGCCATCTCAACAGTGAACTCTATGGACTAAGACTGGGATGCCATTAAAGTTCACGAGCGGGTAAAGACAGGCATCCCAATACTTTTGGTAATATAGTGTATACATTATTTACAGGAAGTGTCAGGTCTCACACTACAGACAGAGGTCATGCACTTACCTGTTCAGTGTCATACGACATGCCTCATGTTTAAACACAAACAAAAACTTCTGACACTTGAATGTAATAATTTACTCTACTATAGGCTGTGCATATAAGGCAACACATTCGTTTAAAGGAGAAGTCCAGCCAAAGCTCGTTTGACTGGGCTTCTCCTATGGATCGCAGGAGTGCAATTCGTTTTGCACTCCTGTGACCTGTTTTCAGCAGAGAGTGGACTTCAGTCCGCTCTCCGCTGACATCATGGATGTCCATCCAGGCACAGCATCATCACGACAATGAAGTCTGGGTCCGCCAGGTGCCTGAATGAACACCCATCTCAGTGAGCCACTGAGAGCCTGAGGCGGCTGCTCCCTGCCCCTCCACAGCTCAGCGCTCCAGTGAGCAGAGCGGAGAGCTGCCGATTGATAGTCAGCAGCTCTCCGCTCGGGGAGCTGTGAGAACCGAGCCATCGGCGGTGTTCAGTGTCTCGGTTCTCAGTGTACAGACGCCGGGGGACAGATGCAGCATCGGACCAATGTTGCATCCACCTAGGTAAGTATAAAGGGAAAAAAACAAAAAACAAAACCATACTTCTCTTTTAAGGGAGCCTAGAGGGAGCACCAGTGGATGCCCATTATGCTCTTTATTACGTGTTTTTTTAATTTTATTGAAATGTCACAAAATGACATTTTATTTAATTTTATGGACTGCAGCACATAGCAGTGTAGTATAGTGCATTGCAACATGCAGCGCTACATAAAAATTCAACTTGTCCAAATTTTTTCAGTGCACACCAACACAGCGGTTTGGTATGGAATGAAACAATAGGATATGGGGATGTGTTGGACAACGCTGTACAGTGCAACCCCACAAATACAGTATGTTGGGAATGCGTCCTGGAAAAAAAAAACAGCTGTTGTTTATAACAACCAAACTGCATCATCCTTATAGTGGGAGCTACATTAAAAAGTATAATCAGTGGATAAGTGGTGTAGTAGTCCATAGTACCCAAGTTTCATTTTTAATTCCTAATATTGTAGAAAAATGAAGCAGTTTATTTTTTAGCAAATAAACTTGGTGGCTCTGAGAAGAAAATAACTGACAGGAGTATAAGTATATTGTACTGAAATATTCATATATAGGCTGGGCTTAGAAATGAGGGACAGCTGTGGGGACAGCTATGAGCCTGAATAAAGGAACTGGTGAAAGAAGAGTAGAAGACAGCTGGAGAGTGGAGGGTTTATCCTAAGATGTTTGCAAGAAGTATCGAACTACACATTCCAAATAGGAATGTAACTAAAGCTGAACTCCAGCCAAACAGCTAAATACGCAATGAAATAGAAATTTTAGAGGTGTTTTACTTGCCAAAGGAATTGTATTTCTGTCCATTCAGTCCTAAGATTTACACAGCTCTGCCACATAACACAGTAGTGCTGTTAGGTAGCCTACTATACATACATACTTGATGAAAAGATAGGATGTTCCGTGCAAACGGATAATAGTATTTTTATTCTTAGAGCTGCAGCCTCCACCTCAAACTTCCCGAAGGCATAGTTTGGATAATAGTGTATAGATTATGGTGGATATGGCACTGCTCTGATTTGTCAGAGAAAATGTTGTGATGTATTAGTATAAAATATTGCTAAGCAAAGGTAAAAAGATGGGACAATTTTTTCTAACATAAATTTTTCAGCGTGCTGGGAAATGTGTGATAACAAGAAAAAATGATGCGTTGATGTATAGACCGGTGGTTCGATATTACTGAATCTGAGTGATGTTATGTGATAAAATTGCCAGAATGTTGGTAAATATAACAGACAAGCAGGAGAAACTCTATAATGGTTCCTATGATAGGAAAAAATGCACACTATGCTCCCTAGAATACAAAAAGGAAGAGAGTGGATGTATAGACCTTAGATAGGGTGGGTAAAATGAAACTAAGCAGATGATGAAATGAATAAGTGTTACCACTTCAAACTTACATAGAATGCACCAACGAGTGGTGAGATGAATACAAGTGAAAAAATTATATAATAAATATATATATAGCTTGTAATCAATAAATACGAGTGCTGAAATATATGTGAATGGAATTAGTGATGCAATGCAGAAGATGTGCCAATAAAGTGACTAGTGCTATATGTAAGGTGCTAAACAGGGGACATATAGATCCTCTATAAAGTTATAAAGTCCAAAATCACTGTGGTACTGAAACAAATGTTTACATACATTAATCAATTGGTGATATTCCAATAAAGTGACTTAGTGCTTAATAAAAGTGCTGGAACAGTGGTCATAAGTCCTTAATATAGGCAAAACAAATCCAAAAAAGACTGTGAGATAAACACTCCACTGCAAGCTTCTTGTGAAAGTGGTTCTCTCCGTGCTCTCCCCATTTGCCCAACCACTCACCAGAAGGCGCTCCGCCCAGGGGGGGTTGTTCGCATGTGGAAATGTTTCTGATTCTCTGGAATCGGATCTTTCTGCCCGCAGATACAGCATGTATAAATGGAAAAGGCAGAATCTTGCGCAATATTGTTTGGCAAAGACTTTATCGTAAACAATTAAATACACTCATGTGTTCGTGATGGAATTTAAGCATTTAAATGGTTTCCAGCCCGTGTAGTCAATGTGTCTTGCATTCCAAGATTCGGAAAAGCCGTGGAGGACTAGGAACAGTAGTGACGTGTGATGCCCGGTCTCTCTCTATATGTTTCGTCATAGGACGTCTACTGGAGAGGTCCTTGCCAAGCAATATTGCGCAAGATTCTGCCTTTTCCATTTATACATGTTGTATCTGTGGGGAGAAAGATCCAATTCCAGAGAATCAGAAACATTTCCACATGCGAACAACCCCCTTGGGGGGAGCGCCTTCTGGTGAGTGGTTGGGCAAATGGGGAGAGCACGGAGAGAACCACTCTCACAAGAAGCTTGCTGTGGCGTGTTTATCGAAGCAGGGTTCCTCCTCCCCACACAGACTTGCTTCCCCGTTGCCGGTCCAGTCTCCTCCTGTTGCAGGCTGCTATTACGTTAGTTGCTGGGAGATATGATACAACCTTCTAGCCCCATCCCAACATTTACTTGTGGCTGCCCTGATCTTTTCCCTGACTGCCTTGTCGGCTGATGGGCAACATGTCTCGGTGACACACACCTTGGCTCTGACATTGGCCCCTGGCGCATACAGGGCCTTTTTTGAACCTCATCAGCTTATGCCTGTGTGCCTAGGATCACATTTCCTGCTGACCAAGTACGCGTGATTCATTTGCTCCTGTTGCTGGCATTTGTTAAGTCCATGGATACCTCTGCTGTCCATTACCTGCCCAGACCTTTGCTACATCCACAGACTATGCCCACTCTTCCACCTGTCCACATTCCGATCGAGTGCCTGCCAGCTTGTTTGCCTGCATCACTGTACGGTAGGATCTCATTCACACTGAGCGTATCAATGCGTACCACATGTGAGGGCCATGTTTACCCACACAGGGATCCCTGTACAGGCAGTAGGGTTGCCACCTCATCCCTTTAAACCCGAAAATTCATATGTGTTCGGGTTCAAAGGGATGAGATGGCAACTCTAACAGGCAGTCCCATTGATGTCAATTGGGATGCAGCAGCTGCACAAACACAGCTGCTGCTCCTAATATGCATGCACGACCCCTGAACTCGGATGTCATATTTGGAGCAGCAGCCACGTACATGTAGTTGCTGCCTCTCGGTTGACATCAATGGGACTGCCTGCACGGCAATGCAAGGAACACCTTTGCACCCCCGTGTGGGTAAACATGATGCTCACTTAGGCAGTGGCGTACTAACACGGGGGCGGGGGGGGGCGGTCCGCTCCGGGTGCCACACATTGGGGGGTGTCAGCAGGGCTGGGTTTGATCTCAGCAGGTGGGTGGGGACTCCCAATTCATGTCCACAAATATAGCAATCTCCTGTTGTACAGTTGTGTAGATAAACCTCTTCTCCAAGTCCCCTGTGTTCCGCGGGGACCAGGAGACAGGCAGCGGACTATTTTTTCATTTTCGGGCTGTGGATTAATCAGCCGCGGCGTTCCCGGCAGCTCCAGTGTATTCATATAGAAGAGAGCGGCGCACGCTGGTCGGATTAATCCGCGGCCCGAAAATGAAGAAATAGTCCGCTGCCTGTCTCCTGGTCCCCGCCGAACACAGGGGACTTGGAGAAGAGGTTTATCTACACAACTGTACAACAGGAGATTGCTATATTTGTGGACATGAATTGGGAGTCCCCACCCGCTCTACCTCACTCCCCCCCAGTTTCCTCCAGCCCAGGCCAGTTGCCCAGCTGAGGTGCCCAGGAGGAAGGGATGTACCAGCGGTCCCATGCTCCCAGCTGGTGAGGAAGGACCAGGACCCACCTGCAGGACAAGACAAGCAGTGCACCCGGGACCCAGGTAGAAGAAGCTGGGGGGGGGTAACTAACAATGCTGCATTTGGAACGACACATTTGAGGGCCCCCCTGCTGCCCCCCCCCCATTGATGGGCATGGGTGAGGCTGCGCTGATGGGCACTGATCAGACTGGGCTGATGGGCACTGGTGAGGCTGAGGCTGCATTGATGGGCACTGGTGAGGCTGCGCTGATGGGCACTGGTGAGGCTGCACTGATGGGCAGTGGTGAGGCTGCAGTCATTGCCATAGAAACATTTGTAAAGTGTGGAGTTAGTAAGATGACCACATCCTTGTGGGGGCGTCAGAAATATTTCTGCACTCAGGCATCTGTGATCCTAGGATCGGCCCTGTGAGGGGCATTGCTAGCGATTAGGGTTCACTAGTGTTGCCCTCTGAAGAGTGAACCACAGTGGATCACTTTTCAGAGAATGTTTGACAGACGACAGAGAAGCATTATATTGCCTCCTCGCCACCTGATTTAACCCCCAAAAATCTGCACCACCTTGCGTTTTTCGGGGGGGAGGGGGGTGCCAGATATAGGATCCGCCTGGTGGTATGCATTGATACATCCCGTGTGAACGAGGTCTAAATCTTTCCTTTCTATCTTGGGTCTGACTGTGATATTTGCAGGCAGAGTGTATAGTTTAGGGTATTAAGTAGAGATGCACCGAAATTCAAGGCGTCCAAACATGTTGGCCAAAAATGGTGTTGTCGGCATTTTGCAGATAAGAGAAAAAGGTGCAGAAAACTTGGTCATTGGTCATGTGACTCAAAAACCACATCAAAAACATAACATGGGTGCGTTGTTGATGCATTCTTGTTGCATTTTCAACAGGCAGGTGCGTTTTTTTTTTTTCAACTGACCAACAATATAGCAAGCATGATTTTTAACATCACAACGGAAGTGCAAGGGACCATTGTGAAGACATACATAGAATACATTTTCCTTGAGCTTTTTTTGCTCTGAAAGTGCCAATAATGGCTAACAATAAATTCATATTCATTTAATTTCATTATATTAATTAAAAAGCCGAATATAATACAATCATATATAAAAATATATACATTTTTTTTTAAAAAACTGTCATTTTCAGTTTCGTTTCTGGTTTTCAGGCAAGTGAATCTTGCATTTTCGGTTTCGGTTTTGTCACCAAAATTTCCATTAAGTGCACCTTTATTATTAAAAAAAAAAAAGAAAAAACAAGGAGAGGCGCCTCTGAGTGCAGCAGCAAGGTTAAGCTTTAATACAACAGGTTTAAAAACACTCACAAATTCCAAGTGTTCAAAGGGCATGCAACGACTATCCCTTGGGGGAGATGTCCACCGCCAGTGTCCTCAGCTTCGTCGGATAAAGTACTGTCCCATACCGCTCCTGCGGCCGCTAGGATGGTCATAAGAAGCCGGCTGTAGCAGCACAATACAGGCGTGGGTCTGGGAAGCGCTGCCGAGTGTGTCCGAGGACAATGACGTCACTGTAATGCGACGCGTTTCCTTAGCTGCAGGTCCGATGTTACTAACAGCTAAGGAAACGCGTCGCATTACAGTGACGTCATTGTCCTCGGA
>BLSH010022783.1:2884077-2894333 GCA_018402905.1 Glandirana rugosa
GAGATGGGGCTCAGGTAAGCCCCAGGGGGGCTGCTGCACACAGAAGGCTTTTTATCCTTTTTATCTTAATGCATACAACCACTTTAATGCCATGTATATTAGCACACAACAAAAAAAAACACATTATCACACCAGGAAAAAGTAAATGGGCCCTTAGTGTTGGTGCATGGAAGGTTCAGGAAGAATTTACCGAACCCTTGCCTCACTAAAGCTGTCCATACATGAATCGAAAAATTTGGCTGGTTAAGCAGGGACTGGCTGAAATTCAATCCATAGGCAGGCTGAAGGTACCCAAGTCGATCGATTGATCAAATTAGGTATAACCAGCATGTCTGATTATTACGTGGGATTACAGCCGGCCGCTATAGTCACTAGCAGTAATTATATTCTGCCACTCCTCACCTCTCTCCGCTTGCAGACTCCAATGGCATTACAGGAGGGATTCCCCCCTATCAACACTGGCTGTACTAATGGGGAAATTGAGCTATTTTCTTTCTTAGGAAAAAAACAAAACAAATCATCTATAGGCTGCTTAAGGTTCAGAACCACTGGACTAGTTGACTCAAAGTGGTTGTAAAGGCAGAAGGTTTTTTATCTTAATGCATTCTATGCATTAAGATAAAAACCTTCTGTGTGCAGCAGCCCCCCTAATGCTTACCTGAGCCCATCTTGATCCAGCGATGTTGCACGAAAGACTCGGCTGTCCGGGGACTCTCCCTCCTCATTGGCTGAGACAGCAGCAAAGAGCCATTGGCTCCAGCTACTGTCAATCAAAGTCAGTGAGCCAATATGGAGAAAAAGGGGGCGGGTCAGGCTGCAGCTCCATGTCTGAATCTTTAGCATCACTTTAAGCAGGACTGCTGTGTTTGCTGGATGATATTAGCAGTTCACTGGTGCTAGTAACCCTCAGACTAGCCCATTTTATTAATGATTCCAGCTGTTTGGTTAGTGTATATTGCAGTGTAATCACCTTCCATCAAAAACAAGGGCTTGTTCACACCATATAGGTTGATCTGCATTATTCTGCAAACCACCGCACATGTATAGTGAGAACAGGACACATAGAAAATAATTGTTCACCCCATATATTTGCAGTTCGGTGCAGAAAAATGCAGCTTAATACACATGATATAATCACGCCCCTTACAAAGTGAAGGGCTGCAGCAGAGGGCTGATCTGTCTCAGGCATTTGCAAACACAGCCAAGAACTGCAAAGGAACAAGGATTTACAAGATAGTGTCATCTCTGACATCTCAGACCAAAACGTAGAACAGTGATGGTGAACCTTGGCACCCCAGATGTTTTGGAATTACATTTCCCATGATGCTCAACTACACTGCAGAGTGCAAGAGCATCATGGGAAATGTAGTTCCAAAACATCTGGGGTGCCAAGGTTCACCATCACTGACGTAGATCCTGACCCTGGATGATGCCTGCACAAAGATTGCCCTGTCCTTTAAAAGAGAAAAGCAGATGTCAGGGAAATTACTGCAATAAAAGACATCATTTCCATCCCTCCATCAGAATAATATTGATGCAGATGTGCCTCGGTGACAATAAGTAGTCTTCAGTCTATAAACACTACATGTGATATTTTCTGCACCAGGGAAGCCCTGCATCAGGTGCTATTTCCAAAACAGCCTTTTTAATTATTGCTGTGTTGGGAAGTGGCCTGCGGCTATTCAGTAGGTCTGAGAATGTCGCTTTAAATAATGTAACAGAATTCACCGCTGAGTTTCCCTTGTAGCGTTTGTACAGGTACATTGATGTAACATATGATAAGGGCTTGTTTACATATGCACTGCTCTCCATAGAGTGATCCGCGGTGGATCACTTTTCAAATTGCATTTGTCAGGCAGTCAGGAGGCAATATGTCACCTCCTTGTCATCTGTCTTAACCCATAAAAGTCTGCACCACCACGCCACAACCGCATGCGATTGCAGCGCGGCCCCATTCACTTGAAGGGGATATAATTCTTGCCAAACTGCGAAGCAATGCACTGTGCCACGGCAAGTATACATTCCATCCAGCTGCCTTTGCAGCTTAAGGCTTAAGGGGGTGGTAACTGCCTGCTTTTACTGCCCTCCAATTGCGAGTGTAAACTTAGCCTTACTTATATGTGACCTTTGGGTCAAAGCAAGTGTGAGACAGCAGTGGAGTGCAACTTCATAATTCCTCATCTATGTATTCCTGAAATCTACTCATCTACAGCAACAAGATATTTTTTTTAAAAAAAATCTGTCTTTTATCATTAAAAGCCATCCTTCAGCTCCAGGTATGTGACTATGCCTGGGTTGAGATGATGCCATTGGTCTGCTGCAGGCAGGAGGAGGCATTTTCACAGTCCCCTCTCCCCAAGTGATCAGACTACAACATGTAGTAAATCACAAGATGAGAGGCTGCAGCAGAGGTTTATCTGTGTCAAACATTTATAGACACAACCAAAAACTGCACAGGCACCAAAATGTAAATGAATGACTATAGCCGGCACCCATTGTAGCTCTTGCTATACTTTATTTACCTGAGGGAATCCAAGATACAGTCCTCCAGGCTCGGGTCACAGGAGTGCATAACAAGATTTGGCCGTACTTCTCCTTTAAGGCAGCCAATTCATTATGAATAAGATGAAAGGCACCATGAAAATAATGCGCAGTACAAGCTAAACCCCTTGGTTTTAACATAAACTGTTAGACATGGCAATTCGGTATGTTGCAGGCTAGTTGGTAAGTGAGCTGGCAATTTTTCTTTGTTGTTTTTAGACATCAATGACAGTATGTTGACAGCAATATTTGTAAAAGGAGATTGCACAGTACTATTTGGACTCGTTAACAGTTAGGCAGTTGAGCCACAGTTTTACTGCTCCCCCTTAAGCTCCAAAGCCAACTGGATGGGGTTTTAAACATGTTGCAACAATAAAGATATGCTATGTTGCAGTCGCCAAACGTGACCCATTCAAGTGAATGCGGCTGCACCATAATTGCGGGGAATGCACACTGTGGCTTTTAAGGGTCTAAGGTGGATCCCTTTTCTTTTTCTTTTGTTCAAGTTCAACCTGCCCTATGCCTCCATTATTGCCCCGATTCCGTGCCAGCTGTTATTAAGCTGGCCACTTCTTCTTTGGATAGGGCATGCACATACCTATAAATGGGAGAGACTCCGCCATTTTGTGTCACTGTTAGCTCTGAGGCCCACCTGTGAATAAATAATATCCATGCACAATGCTTTTTAGAGGTTTACTGGAAATGTTTGCATAGCATTGCAGGCCATAATCTGGCTTCCTGAACAGTGTCTTTACAGTGCAGAATGCATCTGTAGTCTCTAGAGCACAGATCACTTTACTGCAGCCATTACTAACCCATTGGGGTTGATTTACTAAAGCTGGAAAGTGCTAAATCTGGTTCAGCTGTGCATGGTATTCAATCACCTTCTACCTTCAGCTTGTTCAGTTAAGTTTTCACAAAAAAATAAAATTGAGCCTGATTGGTTTCTCTGCAGAGCTGCACCAGATTTTGCATTGTCCAGTTTTAGCAAATCAAACCCATTGAGTCCAGCCATCACTTCCCTTACTCTTCCATGAGTCCGTGGCCACGGGCAGTGGGTCCTCACACATGGAGTTTCTTCCAACCCAAGCCTTGAAGCTCCACTTCCAGCTACAGACCTCTTGACGAAGGTTAGGGGTAGTTACCTCCTTCTGCTACCTTCCAGTTGAGTCCTCTCCCCAGTTCAGCCCTGCAGAGGGCCCTATTTCTCTAGACACACATCATAAGCCTACATGATGTTGGCCAAAGGTGACCTGTGCCCATGCCCTAACTGGCTCCATGCACTGCAGATAATAAAAAGGCATAGACTGCACCCACAACAACATCACTAGGGGAGTGATACTACTTAAGGGGCAATACACCTGCCAATAAGCCTCCTCCTGCTGCCTCTTGGAATACCAAGATCACATGAGGCATCAACTGTCCCACAGACCAGGATGATGCACCCCATCATTGGGGGACCGACTGCAAGAACTGCAGATAAACAAGAGCTTCAAAAACCAGAGATAATTGGCTCCCCACGATGTAAGAGAGGAAGATGGTGGCACATGAAGGGATCTGTATTAGAAGAGTTCTGTGAAAGAAGAGGACAATGCTGGATCCATTGGTTTTGTAAGTATATTTATGCAACATTAAAAGAACACAAACAAGAAAGGGCACCTGAGCTGACATTTTTTGGGGGACGGTAGGATTCTTTTTTCGGACACAGTGCTCCAGTTTTTTCCAAAGTATATGCCCCTAGTTTTTCACCCTAAAAACTGTTCTCCCAGGTTAACATCTCTCATAGGGCCTGTACTGAAGGGTTTTTTAAGGTAAGCAGCAGATCAAATACCTGATTATGATCTACTGATGTCAATCTCATGCTATCAACACAAGTTTAAAATCTGTTAACATGGGGACATATACTATAATTTATATGGAAATAGATATTTTTAATATAGCAATTTGTAGCAAATAGTCCATGTTACCTAAATTTGCATAAAATAATTCATAAAAAATAACAGAATTCCTTTATAACCACTGTCTGCCCAGACTATGCAGTATATATGACACTATTGGGAAAGGTTGTGTAGTAGTCATTTGTGTGACTGGGTCCATTCACTATTTACTGTATATCATCGACAAATGACCACTTTGTAACATAAAGTAGGCTTTTTATACTCTAAGGTTTGCTTTGAAATAACTAGTCATTAAATAAGGAATGTTCACAAAATACTTCACTCGTGGAGGAGAGACTTCTTTCTGCGAGCTCCAGCAGCTGCTAAACAGACTTCCATTTAGATTGATGTGATAGAAAGAAATATACTCATAACCTCAGTGGGACAGGGGAGTGCTTAGCCTCCAAGGCTACAGGGCTGTGTGTTTCTATTGATGCACACAGTCTAGGGTGACACAACTCTAATCCCTACATAGTGTACCAGGGTGGCTTTATAGGATGCTGTAAGAGAAAGGAGCCACCCTGAAACAGGATGGGGCAGCCATGATGTCATCAACTTAACCTGGACCATATACAAGGAATAAAAAAATAAGGACCCTGCATACTCAGTAAGTGATAAAAGTTGAACTTTAAGGGAAAACAAATGGTAAACAGATAGGATTTTAATGCAGAAGACACACTGGGATTGGTTTACTGAAACTAAAGAGTGCAACATCTGGTGCAGCTCTGCATAGAAACCAATCAGCTTCCAGTTTTAAGGCCTCGTGCACATAGGGTGTTAAAAAAATTAGCTCCAAAGCCAGTACCAACGGCAGGAAAAAGCAGCTGTAAAAGCTTTTGTATGTTTAGCCGTGTTAAGTGTTTTTACAGCTGTAATGCTGCTGCTCCAGAATGTGCTGACCCAAGGTTTTTTTTGCAGCTTGAAAAAATCTATGTCACTAAAAGCTCAAAAAAGCCTATAAGTGCATGGACACACAGAATAACATGGAGAGGTGTTTTTAAGCTGTAAAAAAATGCCTGACGCTCCTAAAAGCAGCAGGAAAAATGCCCTGTGTGCACAAGGCCTTATAGTTAGAGCTAAATTGAACAAGCTGAATTCAGAAGCTGATTGGCTATGGAGGAATCAGAGGGTCCTGCTCATTAGAGCTTACAATCTATGAGGTTAATTGTTCTTTTTTTCCCACTTTATTGAAATGTCAAAATTACACTTTATTAATTTCTATGT
The DNA here is from genome assembly GCA_018402905.1 of Glandirana rugosa. Taxonomy (NCBI): domain Eukaryota; kingdom Metazoa; phylum Chordata; class Amphibia; order Anura; family Ranidae; genus Glandirana; species Glandirana rugosa. Next base: position 2,889,780 of record BLSH010022783.1, read on the forward strand.
ATTTCTGTGCATAAAAACAGACAGTACATGGACCTTTTTTGTGAGCTCTGGTTCATTGCGGAAAAATACATACAGTGTACATTTTTCCACATCACATTGCTCAATACTAGACGCTGTGCATTACACTGCATCTCAATACCCACACTCTGACTCATCCCATTCATAGAAATCAGGACACGCTGTGAAGCCAGCAGAGCCCCATGGGGTTCGCTCTGCTAGAGATTTTTTTGATTAGAGGAGAGCCGATGACAGTTTTTCATTTCATTCCCTTACCGCTGGCACCAGAATGCTGAATGCAGGGCACATTGGTAAGGCATAACTCTGTGTGTTTTTTTTTTTTAGCAGAAATGCTCCCATATCACTGCGTTTCACTATGCTCCATGCACACTGGACGCTATAGGGCTCTTTCAGCGTCGGGCAGGAGACGCTGCTCACAAAACGTTCTATTTGCAGTGTTTTGTAAGCAGCGTTTAGCGGCGTTTTTCGGCGTCAGCGTTTTTTGCCTTTTTTTTTTTTTACTTCATTGGCTTCCATTGACTGCAAAAAACGCCAGACGCCAATATACCGGCGTTTAGCGGTCAGGAGAACGACTTTTGAACGCCAATTCAGGGCGTTCAGATAACAGCCCAGAAACGCCACTGCTGATAAAAGACAATAAACGACCATGTGTGCATGGACACATAGGATAAAATAAAGTGGTGTTTTTGGGCTGTTAAAAAAAATGCCAAAACGACCAAAAACGGTCGTTTTTGAGATACAGTGTGCATGGAGCCTAAAAAGTTTTTGAATACATTTTCATCCACGTTATAGAGATTCACATATTTGTACTATCAACATTCATTTGACTTACAATGAGGAATTTTAATACAAGTAAAAGTGCATGTCTTGGTAGCAAACTTGGAGAGCCTACACACCTATGAGACAGCCGTGTGTTCACGGAATAGCCAAACCACAAACCGTACCACAGTGTAAAAAAAGAAGTTTCGTTAATTTAGCGTAATTCCAGGCACATGCCAGTGCTTTTTACATAGGCTCACAACAGGCAATTATTTGTAGCTTACAGTGACCTTCATTATTACTTAAAGTCTTACTAATGGACATATCAGCATGGATGTCACACCACTTCCTTAAACAAAATCTCTCTAAAACTGAGCTGGTAATATCCCCCCCCCCACCACCACCACCACCCGTGCCCCCCTCCATGACTTTTCCATCAAAATCAATAATGCAACCATCAATTCCTCCCCTCATGCCAGGGTGCTAGGTGTAATCCTAGACTCTGACCTGTCCTTTCAGCCCCAAATCCAATAATTGACAAAAGCTTGCAGACTTCACCTCCGTAGCATCTCTAAAATACGCCCCTTTTTAACAAATGAAACCATCAAGCTCCTCATTCACTCCCTTGTTATCTCTCGCCTTGACTATTGCAACTCTCTCCTCATAGGCCTACCTCTCCATAGGCTACCCCCTCTTCAGTCTATCATGAATGCTTGTGCCAGACTTAACCACCTTACCAACCGCTCAGTGTCTGCCACCCCTTTCTGCCAATCCAGAGAGGGATTCAAAATACTAACCACAACATACAAAGCCATTCACAACTCTGCCCCGAGCTACATCACCAAACTTGTCTCCAAATATCACCCAAACTGTCCTCTCCGCTCCTCTTAAGACCTCCTGCTCTCAAGCTCCCTTGTCTCCTCCTCACATGCTTGTCTCCAGAACTTCTCCAGAGCCTCTCCCATCCTCTGGAACTCTCTACCTCAATTTGTCCGGCTATCTCCTACTTACTACTACCTTCAGGCGATCCCTGAAAACTCATCTCTTCAGGGAAGCCTATCACACCTCCAACTAATCTTTTATCACTTCCATCAGCTTATTCCCCACATTTAGAACCTTTTGTACCATCTACCCCACCCTATTAGATTGTAAGCTCTTTTGAGCAGGGCCCTCTTAACCCTCTTGTATTTTATTGGATTGTAATTGTCACCCTTTTACAGTATCTCACCAAAGTGAGTACACCCCTCACATTTTTGTAAATATTTTATTATATCTTTTCATGTGACAACACTGAAGAAATGACACTTTGCTACAATGTAAAGTAGTGAGTGTACAGCTTGTATAACAGTGTAAATTTGCTGTCCCCTCAAAATAACTCAGCACATAGCCATTAATGTCTAAACCGCTGGCAACAAAAGAGAGTACAAACCTAAGTGAAAATGTCCAAACTGGGCCCGAAGTGTCAATATTTTGTGTGGCCACCATTATTTTCCAGCACTGCCTTAACCCTCTTGGGCATGGAGTTCACCAGAGCTTCACAGGTTGCCACTGGAGTCCTCTTCCACTCCTCCATCACTGAGCTGGTGGATGTTGGAGACCTTGCACTCCTCCACCTTCCATTTGAGGATGCCCCGCAGATGCTCAATAGGGTTTAGGTCTGGAGATCTGCTTGGCCAGTCCATCACATTTACCCTCAGCTTCTTTAGAAAGGCAGTGGTTGTCTTGGAGGTGTGTTTGGGGTCGTTATGTTGGAATACTGCCCTGCAGCCCAGTCTCTGAAGGGAGGGGATCATGCTCTGCTTCAGTATGTCACAGTACATGTTGGCATTCATGTTTCCCTCAATGAACTGTAGCTCCCCAGTGCCGGCCGCACTCATGTAGTCCCAGACCATGACACTCCCACCATCATGTTTGATGCCTTCTCAACCAAATAAGTTTATCTTGGTTTCATCAGACCACAGGACACGGTTCCAGTAATCCATGTCCTTAGTCTGCTTGTCTTCAGCCAACTGTTTGCGGGCTTTCTTGTGCATCATCTTTAGAAGAGGCTTCCTCCTGGGATGACAGCCATGCAGACCAATTTGATGCAGTGTGCAGCGTATGGTCTGAGCACTGACTGGCTGACCCCCACCCCTTCAACCTCTGCAGCAATGCTGGCAGCACTCAAATATCTATTTCCCAAAGACAACCTCTGGATATGATGCTGAGCACGGGCACTCAACTTCTTTGGTCGACCATGGCGAGCCCTGTTCTGAGTGAAACCTGTCCTGTTAAACCTCTGTATGGTCTTGGCCACTGTGCTGCAGCTCACTTTCAGGCCATCAGGCCATCTTTATGTAGAGCAATTTTTTTTTCAGATCTTCAGAGAGTTCTTTGCCATGAGGTGCCATGTTGAACTTCCAGTGACCATTATGAGAGAGTGAGCACGATAACACCAAATTTAACACACCTGCTCCCCATTCACACCGGAGACCTTGTAACACTAATGAGTCATATGACACCGGGGAGGGAAAACAGCTAATTGGGCCCAATTTGGACATTTTCACCTAGTGGTGTACTCACTTTTGTTGCCAGCGGTTTAGATATTAATGGCTATGTGCTGAGTTATTTTGAGGGGGCAGCAAATTTACACTGTTATACAAGTTGTACACTCACTAATTTACATTGTAGCAAAGTGTAATTTCTTCAGTGTTGTCACATGAAAATATAGAATAAAATATTTACAAAAATGTGAGGGGTGTACTCACTTTTGTGAGATACTGTATATTGTAAAGCGCTGTGTAAACTGTTGGCGCTCTATAAATCCTGTATAATAATAATAATTATGCATATGCACATAAGAACACATATTTAGGGGTCTATTTATCAACATTTTGAGTGATAAAACTTTCACCTTAGATTCACCTATTTTTCTAACTGTCTCGTGTTAAATTTGTCGATCTTGGATGAAAAAAATTGCCAAATAGACCTCTTGGCCTCTCTCTTGTAGTAGTGTGCAAGTCCTCCACACAGAGAGCCGAGGGGGTTACTTTAGCTGAGGTCGCCCTTTCCTGTAAGATTTCGAAGTTAGCTGAACATGGTCTACAACCGTCTAAATATAGCTCAGCCCTGGCCCTTCAATGCTTCTTTCATGACTAATCTTCAGTGCTGCTCTGCATGAGTCTGCAAATCCGGACACCTGACACAGGCAATGCAGCAGAAGGATGTACTCCAGGGAATCAATGCTGCTGACCGACATGAAAACACAGCTCTGCATGTCCGCACCGTACCTTTTCTGTGTCTGCTGCGGTTATTACTTATTAACCACTCCAGGTCCGCGCTATAGCCGAAGTACGGCTCCAGCGCGGACCTGAAATGCCCGGAGGACGTCCATGGACGTCCTCCACTGCGCACGCTCCAGGCGCGCCCCCTGGCGGCAGCGGCGGCGCGCGCGTGCGCGCCGCACGCTGCGCGAGCGTGCCCGTGGGTCGGGCGGACTCGATGTCCGCCCGAGACCCAGCGATCGCCTTTAGGAGCCTCAGAACGGGGAACCGCCGTTGTAAACACGGCGGTTCCCCGTTCAGTGACAGGGGACATACCAGATCTACTGATCCCTGTCACTGGGATCAGTTAGATCTGTTATGTCCCGGCCAGCCCTGCCCCCCCACAGTTAGAACACGCCCAGGGAACATATTTAACCCCTTCACTGCCCCCTGCAGGTTAACCCCTTCACTGCCAATGACATTTATACAGTAATTTTGTGGACATTTAAATTTCTGATCGCTGTATAAATGTCAT
>BLSH010022783.1:2895388-2908589 GCA_018402905.1 Glandirana rugosa
CTCGCGGCGACCCCCTGGGGTCTTTTCCTCCTAGCCCCGACAAGACACGTTTGAGAACGTGTCTCGTCCATTCATACTGTACAAACAATAAATTGGTGAACGGCTGGCGGCTAGCCGTAGACTGTCGTCGTTTCACCGTGCAAGGGCGTTTAGCGGTAGTATGCTGCCGCCGACGCCCTTGCTCAAATCACTCGCGCGCGCGCGGCGGCCTCCGTGCGGGCGTGCGAGTGACACAGGTCCCCCCCGGCCCCTCGCCCACGCCTCCGAAGCTAACGGCGGCCGATGTGATCACAGCCCTTCCCCCTCACACAGAGCGGAGGTCCGTGTTTACATACACGGACCTCCGCTCACTCGCTCCGGGGGGGCCATCGCGGGTAGCCGGCGGCAATCGAAGCCTCCGCACCCGCTCCCCGGCCCCCCCTGGACACAGTGAGCGTGCGGGCGTGCCTCCGGCGGCGCGCGCGCGCTCACTAAACTCGTTCCCGCAGCCGCCGTCGTATGATGGCGATTTGCGGGAACGTGCCACTTTGCTGCTGTCAGATGCCGATCGGCGGTCGGCAAGTGGTTAAATAACAAACATGTCATACTTACCTGCTCTGTGCAAGAGTTTGCACAGAACAGCCCCGATCCTCCTTTTCTGGGGTCCCCCAGCGGCGCTCCTTGCCCCTCCTCTTTATTGGGTGCCCCCCGCGGAGAGCTGATTTCCATGGGGGCACCCATGTGGGTGCGCTCTCGAGTCCTATCTATTGACGCAGCCCTGCCCCTGGCTCCCATGTCACTGGATTTGATTGTCAGCAGTGGGAGCCAATCGCTCCCGCTGCTATCAATCTATCCAATGAGGACCTGAGACAGTGGCTGGAGCTGCTGGGCTTGTGCTCGTCGCTGGAACGATTGGGCTCAGGTAAGAAAAAAGGGGGCTCTGGGGGGCAGCTGCAGCACAGAAGATTTTTCACCTCAATGCATAGAGTTGGTGAAAAACCATGAGGCTTTACAACCCCTTTAACCACTTCAGCCCCAGAAGGTTTTCCCACCTTAGGACGAGAGCACTTTTTGCGATTAGGCACTGCGTCGCTTTAAATGACATTTGCGCGGTCGTGTGACGTTGTACCCAAACTAAATTTGCGTCCTTTTTTCCCCATAAATAGAGCTTTCTTTTGGTGGTATTTGATCCCCTCTGTGTCATTTCTGATCACCACTATAAACATACAAAGAGCGTCAATTTTGCAAAAAAAATATATATTTCTTACTTTTTGCTAAAATACAAATCCAAAAAAAAAAAATATATAAAAAAACGAATTTATTCATCGGTTTTGGCCGATATACATTTTTCCTCATATTTAGTAAAAAAAAAAAATCGCAATCAGCTTTTATGGATTGCTTTGCGCAAAAGTTGCCGCTTTTACAAACCATGAGAATTCATTTCTGGCTTTTTTCCAATTTTTTTTTTTTTTACTGCATTTTTTATTGGGACTGTTATATTGGGGCGGACATGTCGGATATTTTTAACACTTTTTTGGGACCAATGACATTTATACAGCGATCAGAAATGTAAATATCCACTGATTACTGTATAAATGTCATTGGCAGGGAAGGTGTTAATCTGCAGAGAGCAGTGAAGGGGTTAACTGTGTTCCCTGGACTTGTTCTAACTGTGTGGGGGCTGGGCTGCCAGGGGCACCAGAGATCTAACTGATCCCGAGTACAGGGATCAGTAGAGCTCTGACATGCCGCCTGTCAGAACAGGGAACAGCTGTGTTTACATCGGCGGTTCCCCGTCCTGTCTCTGTCACAAGCGATCGCGGATTGCCAGCGGACATCGAGTCCACCCAACCCGCAACCCGGCTCAGGGAGCGTACGGCGTGCGCTCGCCCCTAGCGTTGTACCCGCGAGTGACGACTATAAGCGGCGATTTGCAGGACAGAGCCACACTGTCATCGCTTATAGTCGTTACGCGGTCGGCAAGTGGTTAACCTGTTACTAAACCCACAACACTAAAACTATGTATATGCAGTAAAGCATGCTTTTTATACTCTCTGTGGAACCTATGGGCTTAATCCTCTGCATTGTGTAAAAAGGCTGATTGATCCTGACTTGTCTGATCCTCCCCTTCTTGCACTGTCCCCAAACCATCTCCTGATAGAACAGAGCCTTGGGGGCAAGCTGCACATGCTCATTTTGGTGTGTATTGCTAGAGAGTTTCTTTTTTTTCTTGGGAGAGTGCATGTGATCGGCACTGTCCAGACAGAATGTCAGTTGTCCTGCAGCTTCATAGGACAATCAGACTGCTTTAAATGCTGATGAGAAAAGGTATTTAGCAGTTTATCTTTACTAAAACCATTGTATTTCCATGTTCTGTCTACTGTGGGAGACCAGATATAGTGAATGCAGGGTCCTGGGTTTAGTAACATTTTAAGGCCTTTACACAGGCTGCCAGCATTGATGGTGTGCTTGTGCCCTCTAGTTGCGCTTAAATGGGGCTAAATGCCCATGAAGCCTACACTATACCAGCCATTCTCAACCAGGGTTCAGTGGAATCCTAAGGTACCATCAGAGGTTGATAGGGGTTCCTTAAGCTGTGACTGATTGACCTCCCATCTGATAATGCATAATTCTGAGGCCAACTTCACCTGGCAGTGCCATTGACACCAATGATCTTTTAAGCTGTCTTTAAGTATGACATTCTGATCAGCACTGTAGGGTTCCATTCTTCTCACTTATCACCAGCGTAAGAAGCATTCTTCCCACAGACTCACATTAAATTAAATTAGCAGGGGTTTCATTTCACACACACTATCTGCAGCACATGTTCAACCCTGTGTATGTTCAGCCCTTGAGTCACACCGCGCCATTGGTTGTTATGGTACAGGTGGTCTGACATTGTGCAGCTTGGTTGCCAGCATCCTAGAAACCAAAGACACTGTGTAGCCTGGCTGCTAGCTTCCTAGCAACCAGGTGATATCCAACTCTGACACAGTGATCAGTTTCACCTGGACTGAAAATTTCCTCACAAAATTTTACAGTTGTCACGTGAACAGAAGAAGCAGGGATATATTTTATGGAAACACCGGCTTCATTGATAATTGTCAAAGCTGGGCTCTCCATAACGTGTGGGGAGATTTCCTTTCACTTCCTGTTGTCTCTCTAAAGCTGCGCATAGATGGTGGATAGAGGAATCTCCTCTGCTGGGACATTGCATTCTGACAGCGGCTCCCACTGCTGTCAGAATGCACTGATCAGCGGCTGCAGTTGCTGATCGACAAACATTTTCCAGCAAGTCCTTTTGACAGGAGTTGATCTTATAATGGGCCGCACACAGATCGAAATTCAGCTGGTCCCTGCTGAAATGATCCACCCAGCTTAAAGCGGTAGTATACCCATCCATTTAACAGTTTAAAAACCAGTTCCATTTCCGGCACGTGCCGGAAATGTAACACTCCCATTGGTTGTGCTCTAAACCAAACTGTCAAACCATCCAATGGCAGATGTTATAGCTGATCACATGTGCAGCATCATGGCAGTTGTAGATTAAACAGAGGCCAAGATGGCAGCTTCCTTGGCTGAAAATGATCAGAGGGTTTACTACCACTTTAAGGCAGGCTATGAGGGAGAATCTCTTCAACTAAACTACAGATGACCCGAGAAAACCAGAGAAAGAAATAAAATGCGGAGCTTAATTTACCTTGAAATCTTATCAGGGTAAAATCAGCTTGATGATTACTGCACCATCCATAATTGAATTAATAGAGAACAGACCTGCAATATCCTGGCAACCAGCTAAAAAAAAAAGCTAAAAGGGTTATAGCAACAGATTATATTAAGAGTCACGTAAAGGCAAATGCAATCCAGTCCACAGAAGTTATGATGATATGCATGTTTAACTCTTTCGCTGCTGCTGATATAATTAGTATGGCATTTAAGCAGCTAGGAGTGTTTTTTACATTTTTACTCATGGCTGTCAGCCTTCTACCAGAAATGATTCAGGCTGTTGTAAAGCCACCTGATCACTTCTACCACATGTACAGTAATGTACAACAGTTGGGCCATATATATTATATATTGCTGTGCACATCAGTGAAGGTTATAATTCTAGGTCCATCATTCCCAACTTATTCTAAACTGATGGAGCTGCAAAAGCTTTTAACACATTGTCTAAGGACAGTTTTATGTTCTGTAGTTTTTCATTGATTCATGGGAGCTATAAAATTTTGAGGCTTGAAAAATTTGGTATCTGATTATTTGACATGCATTAGCTCAGACAATGGATGGGCCATAAGAGCCTATGGGTTACATTGCTGCTCCCAGGTATCCCAGCCATTGTCGCCCTCCTCTACCATGCAGCCGCCGCTGGCTGACACAAGGGAAATCACGGGACCGGACCAGAGCAGCCTGAAAGTAAGTAAGTATATGCATCTTTATTAAACAGGTTAGTCAGCATAGGTTTTAGAAAGAGGAGAGGGAGCATTTTTAAGATGTTAGGTTTAGCCTGGAATTCTACTTTAACCAAGGTGCTATGTATTATTATGGTACGTTCCATCCTCACTATTTGGTTCCTTTATGAGAAAGACCAAGAGTTCATTTATCACTGGATACAATGGAGGGAGTAAATATTTGATTTGCTGCACCAGTCAGCTTTGTGTGGCTTGTCTTTCACACTCAGCTGTTGCAGGACATCAGTGTTGGTGCCATAGAACATCTGCTCCATTCCACAGTGATGATAAGTTGGGGGCTCTCTGGCGTTGGTGTGGGTGGGATCTGCAGAAAGAATGAACTGTTAATTCCTGGGATAGCAGTGCCGAGTTCAAGGCATAAACACACTAGACTGTTATGTCCTGGTAGAATTTTTGCCTTGAGTACTATGCCTTACTATGTGATATACAGAATATACTATTTGGTTTTACTATGGAAATGCAGAGAGGCATTCATATCCAAACAGATTACATATATATTACACATGAGATGCTAAGATGTTGTGACCACATTCGGAATTAGGCCTCTGCTCATTGCTATAAATCCTCATATATTTGTAGCAAACATTTGCAAAAAAACAGGGATTCTTGGTTCACACAGATTGAAATACATGTTTAATTTGCCCAACTGCCTTAAAGTGATCCCTTCCTGGCCAGCCCTTATTCTACTGTGCAAAATGTCAAATACCAAATCTGGCTATACATGGCACACATTTGGCTGATTCCTGCATAATTGGTTGACATTCCAAGCATGAGTGAGCCTGGTGGCACCACCTGGCTCAAGAACCTTCGACTGAAAAATTGAAGGAGCTGGGTGGGCAATAGTCAGATGAACAGTGACTGCATCCAATCAGATGCAGTCACTGTTTGGGTATTCAAGCACCATGGCTGTCGTGACTGCTTGAATACAATAGCTGGCAGCAGAGATTCCTCCATCCATGTTGTTCAGCATATATGGAGGAATCTATTAGTGAGAAAAATCCATGAGTGTATGGCTAGTCCTACTTGGTTATAGTATATTATTATTGCATATAAAGTGCCAATGTGGGGCAGACAGACAGTTGGAGGAGAGCAGCCTATTCAGGGCTGGTCACTAACCTGGACTGACTACTCTCTTTGGCTGGCTAAGTTCACACAGGTGGTTGATCTGTGTTCTTTTCACCCGTCCCCACTACCTACCTACCAATTAACATGATGCTGGATACTCAGGTCCATAAAAATTGCTGTAATCATGGTGCCGCCAAATGGTCGCAGCATGGTATTTCAATTTAGAATCCCCTTGGGAACGCAAAAAAGAAAGGGGGGATTCAGGAGGTGGAGTATTGACTCCTGAACACCTTCAACCCACTGCAAACTGTCTCTGAAAAGGAATCCATTTTAGATTGCTTTTTGGAGTGGTGGTAAAGGCTGTTGCTCATGTGAAAGGTGTCTTTATGGGACAGCACATAAATTAACATAACACAAACATGCCATGATAGAAATACAGGGGCTGCTATTGCTGATATAAGCTATTTTCACACAGGCTCTGCCACCACAGCAGTAGTAGAGCAGTGGCTTCCAGGTGTTCAGAAAGTGATCCTGCCATCCCCTGAATGCTTTTTTTTGAGGGAACTTTTTCCATCCCAAGAGGGGTCAACATAGGCGTGTCAGGTGTGCCTGGGCATACCCTAATCACCCTATGTGGATTAGATTCCCCCTGTTTAGACCCCTGATATTTCACCAAAGCCCCCTAACGAGGCTCCTAAAAATATTGTTAAAAAATAATAATAAAAAAACTACAGACACCGTTCACTGCCCTACTGTCACCAATCTCTGCCCTACTGTCAACGTCCACTTCTCTATGGATGCTGTCAGTATACATGCACATGCAAACACACATGTGTTTGAACTTTAGGGTGCACACCCTAATGCAATATGCTGTGCACACCTATGGGGGTCAAAGAAATTAAAATACTGCTCAGCAACTGCAAACCAAGTGTTTGGCTCACGGTGGCAGTCCCATTGACCTCATTAGGTGAGTATGACAGGCAATGCTGTCTGTCCAACATGATGAGCAGTGTTACCCCTGCCTTGGTAAGGTTCTAGTTCTGGTCTTGTAGTTTGGATCCTGGCTTTACTACCTAGTGAAGCTATGATTTGGTATCACTTTGATATTGGCACTTGATTTTTCTTGACTTCATGACTAATGCCTCGTACACATGGTGCAACGGTTATACGACCGTACGTTCAACTTTTGCCCAAAATTGGCTGTTGTGTCTAGTGTACTGCCATGAGTCAAGTAATGGTACAACAAAGCTTCAACAAGCCGAACGTAGTGACGTGCTTCAAGCGTGTAAAGGGGAAGTTTAGGTGCATGTGATTTGTGAATTAGGAACGTAGGTTTACACGAACTGACACTTCCGGGCATGCGTGTTTTGCACAGTACAACTTTGTTGGCCCAACTTCTCTGTAACAACAGTCATACAACGGCTTGCTGTACAACAAAAGTTTTCTAGTCTGCTCAACCAACTTCTGTTGTACGACTGTTGAACGTTAGCTGTTGTAATCGTGTGTACTAATGGTCGGATTATCGTATAACAAGCTGTTGTAAGACCGTTGTTGTACGACCGTCGCATCGTGTTTACGGGCCTTAAGTTTCAATAGCCTTCATCCTCTTATCCAGTGAGTATCTCAACTGGCCACTGAGATGCTCTTATTGGCAAATGGAAGGACCTATTCATGAAGTCAGGACCCAATAGTTGTAAAGTGCTGCGCAAACTGTTGGCGCTATATAAATCCTGTATAATAATAATAATAGCAAAATGAAACTAAATCAGAGAGGGGCATAAGAGAAGTTTTTCTGGCTAATAAAGGTAATAATCACAAGGCAGGACTTTTTTTTACTATTAAAACAGTAACATGCGGGACAGGTACACTTTAAGTTACTCTTCAGACTAAGCTTCCTTTGCGCAGCATACAGAATACAGGCTTGGTTCCAAGAAAGTTGAGTCACACATAACCCCCCTTCCCAGCCTTGATGGGCTACAGGGTCTCCAGGAAGACGTGAGAGACTGAGCCAAGATTTTACAGTGTGAATAATATTCCATAAAAGGGTTCACAAGGCTATCAACGAGCCAGGAGGAGGAACAGCCCAGGCAGGCTGGAGTGATTCAATGAGTGATGGGGTCAATGTACATTCTCTCTGTATATTGTTTATATCTTAATTTCTTGCACCCCTTTCCATTAATAGACTTACATAGGAAAATGCTAGGCAAGTAAAATGTTTGATTCCAATTTTCAAACTTTTCAAAGCTGCAGAAAGAGAGCTTTCGATTCAAGACTTGCACTTTCAATTTTGATTTTGCATGGACTGCACTTACTTTTCTATCCTAGTGACAGCAGGACAAGAAATATCTGTTTTCAGATACAGGCAATAATAATAACCCAACAGAGGTGCTAATCCTTCCCCATATTTTTGTTGCACTCTGTATCCCTAGTGGAGAAATTTCTCACCACATCCTGTCCTAAAAGGAAGTAAAGGGTAATTTCACCAGTGGGGAAATAAAAAGCTATCAGGGGTTCTATCCTCACCATCTCTCCTACTCAGTCAAAAAAACTTTTGACTCGAGTTAGGCTTGTAGGGCTCATTCACACAGGCGCTCAGCCCCTGAAACATAGCCTGTGTGTCTTGATCTGTGTACCTGTTCTTGCATTCCTGTCAAACTCGGTTGCACAGATGAGTCGTTCCAGCCGATGCACATCCATTCACTTTATATAGGCTGCCTGCATATGGTCCAGCACTGGTAAAATAGTAAACAAATAGCTCTGTCCAGGGCTGGGTGCCCATAAATGAGCCCTTCAGAGTTTAGTTATTGTGAGAGTTTACCCCTTTTAAAGTTACATGAAAAGATTCCTTGAGTAAAATAAATAATTAAAAACCACTTGCAACCTCAAAACCTTAAAGCCCAACTCCATGCATTTTTTTTTTTTACCATGCAGTGGGGCTGTGCCCACACTGCAGGGACTAACTGCTCATTTTTCTGTTCCTGACATCTTTATGTCCAGAACTGGTCTATGGGCATGATAAGATCAGGTACAGTCTACCACAGAAGACCGCTGGACCACAGGGGGGCAGGAACCGAAATTAAATGTCCTGTGCTGGGAGGCTCGGAGGATTAGGTGAGTATATCTCGGCTCTCTGAACTCCAGACCAAAACCAGCAGTTACCCCATTCACTGCGGGCACAGCCCCACTGCGTGGTAAAAAAAAGCCAAAGGGATTGTTTGTGTAAGTTTAGTTGTAAATCTGAGGTCAGGGGTTATTCTAGGCTAGTATTGGGATTAGGGTGTTTAGTTCATTTTTTATGGCTGATTGTAGGATTGAGGTTTAGGGTAGAGATTAGAGTAGAGATTTAAAATTAACCTGTGCACAGACTAAATCAAGCCCTCATTTATGTCTGAATCTATAGGCATTGTGGAAACATTCAGTTTTAAATTTCACAACAAAGGTAGAGCAGTTTTTTTCTATGACACGCAATGTTTGCAGGCTGCCAGCCTTCTAATGTAAACAGAAAGCAGGTGTTTAAAAACTGTTAGGGCTTACTTACCTTTGTGGCTGTCATTGCCACTCTATCATTGTGATCTGACAGGTGGCTTGGAGGCAATATGTCACCACCAGGACATCTGTTTTAAAGGCCACATCACACCGCAATAACCACATGCATTACACTTGGCTGCAAGTTTGGTGCAGCACAGCCCCATTCACTTTAAATGTTAAGAGCTCACTTTAGCGGTTAGGTTAAGTGTTAGCACATGGATGGTTATATGGTCAGACTGAGAATTTACACATGTCTTGCGAGAAAAAAAACTTTTTCAAGAGTGGTTCAATTTGTTCTAACATGGAAAAATGTGCTTAATGGTACTCAAAGGCAGTTATATGAATTTCTGGATCAACAACCCACAATGTTACTGCTTAGAAGTAGGGATATTAGTAATCATGCATATTTTGTGCAACACACCCAGTTATCCAGTTTTTTTTTTTTTTTTTTTTTACACTCTGCTATGTCAGTTTGAACCAACTTCTATGAAAGACTATTCAGCATTTTGTTAGCTTGTCAAAATAAAGATCACTTCCCCAAGCCAAAGACAGAGATATACGGCCTTTCCCACAGTAAGGCCCCTTTCACAGGCCATTTAGCAGGGAATCAGTCAATAGACACTCTGCTGAATCGAGCAGAATGGGGCCGTTGTCAGTTTTATGACATCTTTGTCCTTTTACTGTTTAGCTCCATTTAAAAAAATGGAGCTTTCTGGAACCATAATAGATGATCTAAAGGCGACCAGGTTTAAATGGACCTGAATCTATTTACATCAGACTACCTTTGATCCATCACACTTAGGTAAGAAAAAGGGAAGAAAACCTTTTCTAATTTTTTTTTCTGGATCTGTACAAACTTGGAGGGAAGTAGATGTAAACAGAAACGCATTGTTTTACATTCATCCACCTATAGGGGGGGATTTACTAAAACTGGGGCATGCTCTGTCAGCTTCCGGGTTTTATTGTCAAAGCTTAATTGAACAAGATAGAGTTAGAAGCTGATTGGCTACCATGCAGAGCTGCACCACATTCTGAGTGCTCCAGTTTTAGCATCCCAGATAGCAAGCAATTGAGCCACAAGTTTGAAAATGATTTGCTAAGCTATTGTTAGACTTGCCAGGGTTCACAAGTTTGTTGCACAATTGCAGAAGGTCTGCATTGCATGACTCCAGATCAACTTTCTTAACATTCTGTAAGTCTGCTGGAAGTTCTGGTTCAGTTATGTTGTACAATAGTCATCCCACCACAGGGGTCACTGTGACTTGCAGAGCTCTTGCTGTAGACTCACCACTACAACTTTGCTCTTGCTGGAGACTTGCCACTCAAATGCTACGAATTAGATAAGTGTCAACTAAATTGTGCTTCAGGTGCTCTGCAAGTGTACAACTTGCCAGTGAGAATGAGCAGTAAGTTAACAAGACTAAAGCCTCGTACACACGGGACAACGATCGTATACAACAGGTCGTACTAACGACCGTTGTATGCAATATCGATTGTTCGTATGCGCGATTAGAACAGCCGAACATACGACGGTCATACAAGGGAGTTGTATGGGCAAACTAGAAAACTAGGTCATACCAACAAGCGATCATACGACTGTTGTATCGTGTGTACAGAGCAGTTGGTACAACAAGTTGTATTGTGCAAAACACGCATGCTCCGAAGTCAGGAACGGCCGGATGCTAATTACATGCACCTGAACGTTCTTCTGTGCTCGTACGATCGTGTAGTGCAGTCAGTATGCAAGTTACATTATGCAACATACGATTTGAGACGATCGTAACTAGGATCGTCGTCCGGTGTGTATGAGGCATTACAATTCAACACTTCTACAAGTTTGTGGCAAGTTATCTTTGCTATCTGGGATAGACTCACATGGAGCTTTTGATCAGGCTCACCTAATAAGTGAGTTCTACTCTCAACGATTGAGCATAAATTAAATGGGTAAACCAATTTGAATGACTGGGTGAGGTAAGTGTCCTATAATGTCTGTAGACACATTTATGAGTTTGCGTACATGGGCTTCTGATTTGGAAGCAAGTCAAATGCAGTAGGCTTTTGTGTTCTTTTGACCTGTGGTTTTTTTTTGAAAATTATTTTAATTGGTTTTAGGCCTGGTCTACACCTATGCAGGTTGCAGTTTGCATATTCCAGGTGCATTTTGAGTTTTTCAATAAACGTTTTTCATCCATTGAAGTCTGGAACCAAAAACCAGGAAAAAAGTCCCTTTCCGTAAAATGCATAAATGTGAACCTGACCCATAGGAAACCATGTTAAATGGATTTTAGTGTGTTTATGCAAAACTGAAAACACACTAAAAAATGCATAGGTGTGAACCAGGCCTTAAGGTCTCTTTCACATGCTATGTCCATTTTGACGGACTCCGCTTACACAGCGGGGATTGATCTGTTGATCCCCGCCAAGCCGGCGGATGACAGGTTCATCACTGTGCAGAGACGGACTTGTCAGAGCCCCTGCTCTCCTCTATGGGGATCGGATGAAAACGGATCCGCCTGTCCGTTTTAAAACTGATCCACCAGACGGATGGAAAATAGGGTTTCAATCCATCTGTATTTAGGGGATTGGAGTGGATCGGATGCCAGCGGACATGTCACCACTGACATCCGTCGCTTCATAGAGTTACATGGAGTGTCTGTTCAGGTCCTCCTGCAAAACTGACAGGCAGACCTGAACGGTCCTCACATGTGAAAGGGGCCTAAAAAATTAAGTGGTACAAAAACAGAGCCTCTGGGCACTCCCCGGCTCAAGGTAAAAAACAAAACAAGCATCTCTAAGTATCTCCACTCGGCTCAGTTAGAAGGAATACACAGTTAAGAAATACGTTTTGAAATAAAGAAAAATGGAAGGACCTCTGCATTATCCCCAATACCCATGGTACAGCACATTATAAATATTAATAAATATGTCACACTTATTTTACCAGATAACCACTGAGATTTCTCAGATCACGTTTGTTGTAAAATCATAGAAGATGCAATCACCCAATAACTATAATATCAGATACTGTACTATGATGTGGCTGTGGATGGAGAATCTAGCCATAGGTCCCACACCTTGTTGAACTTTTGAGAACAGATTCATGATTCATAAGTTGTTTTATATAGGGGTATTACCTTATTTACCTGGATTTTCCTAAATTGTAACCTAGGGGCCTCCTTAGACTTCCACTTCAAGGTAATGGCCTTACGGACATAAAAAAGCAGCAGGCTAACCAAGGGTCCTAAGAGCCCGATGTGGAATCAATGCGCCCACCAGCCCCAGCAAAACATACATCAATACTCAGGGGGGTCTCAACAGTGGTGAGCTGTGTGCCGAAAATCAGCAACCTCAGACCAAAAAGTCTTAATATTTGGGCGGGTCCAGAAAATGTGGTGAAAATCCGCATGGTCGCCGACACCTCTCCAACACTGAGAGGAGACCCTTTTGACTTGTGTTTCAGTAGCTTTGATCTTCTATAGACTTGCTTCTGAGATGGTTATAGTTAGCTCAGCTTTGCTTCTAATTTGTGCTGCACTGCTGACTTGCTTTGAGTTGCCTTGTATAACAAAGGAATGGCAATCCAGTTGGAAACAAATTGCCATGTAGAAAATCCCTGCTACCTAGGTTTAACGCTCAGTCCACACTATAGCGATGTCAGACATTGCATGTGATTCGCGCTGCACTGCTGTGCAGATCACACGTGATTAGAGTTGAGCGAACCTCTGGAAGTTCGGGTTCTGCTGGTCCGTCCGAACTTCGGGACAAAGTCCGGGTCCGGGTCCAGACGGAACCCGAACGATCGCACGGACAACGAACCCCATTGAAATCAATGGGGACCCGAACTTTTATGCACAAAAATGGCTGTAACAAAGTCCTGGAAAGCCCTAGAGGGCTGCAAAAGGAAGTAAAATGGGGGTAAGGTTAGGGCAAGTGCCCTACAAAAAAATGGGGACAGGGAAATAACTGTAAATATTTTTAAAAAAATAAAAACATAAAAAAAGCAAAAATGGAGGTGAATGTGGATCATCTTCAAACTGTGTCTGAAAAGTATTAATTAACGGTAGAAGCCATATAACTGTTCTAAAATCATCTTCAAACTAGGGCAAGTGCCCTACAAATAAATTGGGATAGGGAAAATAAATTAAAATCAAGTAAAAAAA
>BLSH010022783.1:2913289-2926224 GCA_018402905.1 Glandirana rugosa
GTTGGAAAGGTTAGGAAAGAAAGATGAATACATGAAAAACTGAATCACGGATTTTCCAGGGTGATACTCCCAAGAGAGTTAAACATAAAAACTCGAGTCCAGACGAAATCCGAGTCACGTATCCACACTTGTGGGTACGCTAGACTAAGGTCACGTCTGGTTTTTTATCCAGGAAGTGGTAAAACTAGACTTACGCTATGCTTAAGTCGGTATGTTAGACATACCGACTTAAACGTAGCGTGTCTGTAGTGCACATCACAACTCGCTTGGGCCTGACATTGCAAGCCCAGGCATGGCTTGAAAACCCACAGGCACCGTGCCTGGGCCTGGGCCTGTAAAGTTTTCGAACCCGAACGATTTTTGAAATGTCCGGGTCCGGGTCCGTGCCACGGACACCCAAAAGTTCGGTACGGACCCGAACGTTACAGTCCGGGTTCGCTCAACACTACACGTGATGTCTGTGCGATGCAAATTCAGCCATACAGATTGTATGGCTGAATTCGTATCGCATTCAGATCAAAATGGTGAAGGACCTATTTTTTGGTCTGCACTGGAATCAGATCGCATGGGTGTTCACACCTATGCACTGAGCCTAAAGCAGACCTGAGCTCAAAAATACAAATTGAGAGAACCCTCATAGTGGGACCTTTTAGGCACTAAGTCAAAAAGTACATAAGTAGAAAGAAAGGATTGGAAAGGTTGTTAAACGTTTACAGATTCTTTATTGTTACACAAAAATTACAAAAAACTGACAATACATATTAAAGCACCCAAAAAGTGGAACTTCCACTTTAAGTACTCCTTACCCCAGACATGCCACAGTTTTGACAGGTACCCATCTCCCACTTCCGCTCATGGTGACACGGCCCCAAGCGAAAGTTCTCCTCTCCCCCCTCCCTTCCTGCAATCTTCTGGGACACGTCACAGGTTCCAGAAGATTGCCTGGCCATTCATAAGGCGCAGTCGCGAGTGCACACCCGGTTGTGAAGCCACAAGCTGTCACAGCTTGGTGCCAGCGCTGCGGAGAGGAGAGGCGAGGCTCTGGGCGGCTGCATTGCTGGACCGTGGGACAGGTCTGTTTATTAAAAGTCAGAAGCTATACTTTTTGTAGCTGCTGACTTTTAAATGGGTGTAATTCCGCTTTAAAAATAGGTTGGGTTCTAGCTCTAGATACAGTATATTAGCAAAAAGTCACCAAACAAAGAATGATGATGGAAAACACCCAATGCATTTCAAAAATGGATTTTCTTCTTCAGGAGTGCATAAGCAAAAGGGGACAATTTGCTTTCTTTTGAGATGGTAAATGCGTCTAAAGAAAATACCCAAAGTTTTAAAATAAGCTGCAAGTTATCCTTTGAGGGTCCCAAGGGGGTGCCAGGGGTCAGTGCCAGAGCAGTGATCCAAAGGGGTCAAATGTTTCAGTATAAAAGTGAATATTATATGTGCAAAATCTGAAATGTCCAAGCACAGCCAGCAACACTTGGGGATGCTGCAATTAAAGAGTCACTGAAAGATAATGAGGATATATTGTATCATATGACATATGGATTTCTTGCATTATCTGGATGCAGTTTCCATATAGTCAGACATCATGCAATGATCATGATGTCCATAAGACTCTGGATCCACATTTATAGATAGACAACTCAGTGGAGCAGGGTCTGTCTCAGGGTCCTATCTCCAAAAACTGGGGTCTTAGATTGCATCCATGTATTGTGGCTGTCTGTGCAGAGGGCAGCTGGAAATAAAGATTTGCTATGTTATTATTGTTTCTTGTTGTGTACTTTATTAGACAAATACTGAAAGTCTGTTCTTTTGTTTCTCAACAGATCTTTATAACTGCTCATTGATCTCAGCAGAAGCAGCATGTCATCAAAGGTAAAGACATGGAAGAAGGGTGGGGAAGGAAGGATATCCAGATGCTGTTTATACTGAATCTTGTTAGCACAGAGTTGTGCCAGATACATTAAAATATCTGCACAAGAAGCGCCCCTATATAAATAATTATTTTTACTCTATACTCCTGGCCAACAGACAAAGGTAGACAAGTCCATAGAAGTCTGTGAGGCTGTAATGCTTCTGTGCAGCCAGGACCGAGAGCTTGTGGTTCAGGATACCACTTATATGCCCCCTCCATGACTTTTCCATCAAAATCAATAATGCAATCATCAGTCCCTCCCCTTATGCCAGGGTACCAGGTGTAATCCTAGACTCTGACCTGTCCTTTCATCCCCAAATTCAATCGCCGTTGAAAGTTTGTAGACTTCACCTCCGTAACATCTCTAAAATACACCACTTTCTAACAAATGGAACTACCAAGCTCCTCATTCACTCCCTTGTTATCTCTCGCCTTGACTATTGCAACTCCCTTCTCATTGGCCTCCCTCTCCATAGGCTACCCCCTCTTCAGTCTATTATGAATGCTGCTGCCAGAATTATCCAACTTACTAACTGCTCAGTGTCTGACACCACTTTCCACCAATTCCTACATTGGCTCCCAATCACCCAGCGAATAAAATTCAAAATACTAACCACAACTTACAAAGCCATTCACAACTCTACCCCGAGCTACATCACCAATCTTGTCCCCAAATATCACCCAAACTGTGATATCCACTCCTCTCAAGACCTCCTGTTCTCAAGCTTCCTTGTCACCTCCTTCCATGCTTGTCTCCAGGACTTCTCCAGAGCCTCTCCCATCCTCTGGAACTCTCTACCTCAACCTGTCCTCAACCTGTACCTCAAGCTATCTCCTCCTCTAGCTGCCTTCAGGCGATCCCTGAAATCTCATCTCTTCAGGGGAGCCTATCACGCCTCCAACTAATCTTTTACCACTTCCATCAGCTCACTCCCCACAGTTACAACCTTTTGTGCCACCTGCCCCCCCCCCCTTATTAGATTGTAAGCTCTACTGAGCAGGGCCCTCTTAATCCTTTTGTATTCTATTCTATTGTACCTGTATTGTCCCCCTTTTATATTGTAAAGCACTGCGTAAAACTGCTGGCGCTATATAAATCCTGTGTAATAATAATAAATGAACCCCGAGGCCATGGCAGTCGGTTGGTAAAAATACATCTGTGGAGGGAGAGGGTGGGTTAGCTCTGGGCAAAGAGTCAAAAAGAATAAGCGTATGTTGTTTTAGGCCCCATCTCTTGGACGTACTACAGTTACAAACCAAGCTTTGGGTTATGTTTACCCGCATAGGTAAGCGCAGGTGTTCTGTGCATCCCCATGCAGCAGTCCCATTGATGTAAGTTGGGACACAGCCGCTGCTCCTAATTAGACACCTGTGTAGGTACAGGGCCCTGAATGCACACTGTCTGTGTTTGGGGTTGTGCGTGGATGTCAAATTGGAAGCAGCAGCTATATCCATGTAGCTGATGAATCCTAGCTGACATGAATGGAATTGCCTGCACGCGGATGCACAGAACATATGTGCTTGCCCATGTGGGTAAACACGGACCTCGCACAGGTATGTGCTGTAGTACTCCCATGTGAGCCAGACTTTAAAGTGCACTGGTCCTTTAAGGGCATGATAGCTAGAGGAAAAAACACATCAGAACTATTTCACCTGGATTATTAGATGTTGAAAAGGTAGCAAAATGTGTTTCTAATCACACTAGGAGGTGTTGACATTCGCATTGTAGGATAGGATGATATGAAAACTAGAGCAAAGAAGTGTGGACCTGTAGCAGCCATTCTTATATTGTATTGATATATTTACCATTGCATAGAGTAAATGCCTAGAAATAGATCTACTTTCTGTATTAGAAAGGGGTTGCATCAGTCCTTCCATTATGGAAAAACAGAGGTTACCCTGACTGGGCTCACCCCGCCAATAGTGGAGTGAGGTAAGCTTACAGACACCAGATAGTAAATTCCATGGCCAACTGGTCAAAGGACACCATAACAGATCCATGTGAACTATGACATCACAGTTTACAGAAATTGCCATAAAATTAGTTATCACACAGATGGTTTGAAAGGCCCCCTTAGAAGTATTTGGCCTATTCAATAATGCAATGCAAAAAGCAATGGTGATTGGCAAAGTGTACTGCTCTCCAGTAACCAATCAGACATCATTCTCTGGTTAGACTACTGTTCATGTAAATTGGTTGGTTTCTCTGGACTACTGCATTTTGCACATCATCACTTTTCTTTGCACTTATTAAATAAGCCAGTGTATGGGTTAGTTTGGCTGTGTCAGCATTCTATGTTTCATTAAAGTCTGGTCACATAAATTGTGTTTTTTCACATCATTTTCAATACTAGGACTTTTAATAGCTTGTACTTCTTGGAATGTTGTGTCGAGCAATAGAGTATAGGGAAAGGTAGTCATTTCTCAGTACAGCCTTTTTAAGATCTTGTGCCAAGGCATGCTAAGAGCGTTGCATCTCCTCCAAGATGGGATATTTATAGTAGTGAGTCAACCGAGATGATTCAGAGAGGATTGCAGGGACAAGAATGTTATTCTGCCAAGAGGTCGTCCGAGAGACAGCAGACTGCATGACCCAAATTCAAATGTTTTATTCTGGAATATGGACAATGTCTGGATATTTAGGTTTTCAATTTGGTCTGTGCTGAAATTTACCTCTCAGTCTTGGCCATCCTGATTCTCGCAATAATACTGTTCATAAAAAAAAAATGTCAAACTTGTTTTGTGGAAAATTATGTTAACCCCTTCAGCCCCGGAAGGATTTCACAGAGCACTTTGTGCGATTCGGCACTGCGTCACTTTAACTGACAATTGCGCAGTCGTGCGACGTTGTACCCAAGCAAAATTTGCGTCCTTTTTTTCCCACAAATAGAGCTTTCTTTTGGTGGTATTTGATCACCTTTTCGTCATTTCTGATCGCCGCTGTAAACAAAAGAAGAGCAACAATTTTGCAAAAAAAAAAAAAATGTTCTTACTTTTTGCTAAAATACAAATCCAAAAATTTGACAATTGGACAATTTATATTCTTCCTCATATTTTTGGTAAAAAAAAATCGCAATCGGCATTTATTGATTGGTTTGCGCAAAAGTTTCCGCGTTTACGGATGATGAGAATTCATTTCTGGGGTTTTTATTTTTTTTTTTTACTAGCAATGGAGGCGATCTGCGATTTTTAGCGATACTGCGATATTGCAACAGACATATCGGACCATTTTGCCACTTTTTTGGGACCATTGGCATTTATACTGCAATCAATGCTATAAAATGCACTGATTACTGTGTAAATGTCATTGGCAGTGAAGGGGTTAAGCTGGAGGAGGCGCTCTAAGGGTTAACTGTGTTCCCTCAGTCAGCAGGGGTGTCAAACTGGCGGCCCTCCAGCTGTTGCGGAACTACAAGTCCCATCATGCCTCTGCCTCTGGGAGTTATGTTTGTAACTGCCAGCCTTGCAATGCCTCATGGGAATTGTAGTTCCGCTACAGCTGGAGGGCCGCCAGTTTGACACCTGTGCCTCAGTGTGTTCTAACTCTATGGGGCCGGACTGGCAGGGGGAGGGGAGTGATCATGGCTTCCATATACAGGAAGCCTGTGATCATAGTCCTTCCCCCTCTGTCAGAAGGGAAAATAAAAATGATTGATCCAGAAAATATAAGAACATATCTGTCATTAAAGTGCATCCAAACCCAAAATTTAAAACATACATAAATCGTACCTTGACTTTTAGTGATTGCTGTATGGGCGTTATTTTTTGTTGTGCTCCCTTGTTTGCTGTAATAATATCTTTTTTAAAATAGTGCCCCAGTCACTTGCCATAGCAGGATGCCAACACTGCCCCCTGTGGTGGAAATGTGCACTATTGTACATTCAGCTAAGCACAGTGAGCCCTCCTCCTTCTGCAACGGTCATGTCCTTGTGACGGACAGAAGCTCATCTATTGGCCTGTCTCTGATCCCCATGTGACCACTTTTGACTGTGCACACAGTCACACAGTTTAGGCGAAGCAGCCCCATGAATGAGGAAAAATGTAGGCTTGTGAATCTTTACATTTTTGAAAAAAAGGAAAATGTGTTAATTTGTTATCCCAAGAGGATGCATATACTGTATAGTGCTGTGAAGTTATTTGGTTGAACTGGATGGACTTGTGTCTTTTTTCAACCTGACTAACTATGTAACTATGTAACTAAGTAGTTATACTTTAATATAGTAGCACACAAAGTACAGTGGGAAATTTTCTGTAAAAAAGATCTGTTTTAATATAACTATAAACATATTCCATTTACTGTTTCATTGAGGTGAGTAAAAGGTTGGTTGTTTGGCTGGGACAAGGGGTGGGTAGGAGGGGCGGCTGCCCTGGGCACTGTGGTATCATGTGAGGTGGGAGGGCACCGTGAGGAGATGGGGGGAGGAAGGGGAATCTGGGGAGCGTCAGGGTGTAAGAATTGTTCTAGCAGGGTAAATTGGGGAGTAGGGGTTCTAGGAGTTATGATTTATGGGGATCTGTGTCGGGAGGGGGATTGAGGGGTGTTATGCTAGAAGAGGTGATATGATAGGGGGAATGTGTGCCAATAGGGATGATTGGGGGGGGGTATTTTTGCTAGTAGGGGAAATTTGGAGGAGTGGGAATTTGTGAGAGGGGGATTTGGAGTGGGGTAGGTACTTGGAGGGGAAATTTCAGGGGTAAGGGATTTGTGCTAGCACTGCTAGGTGAGGTGATTTTTTTTCGGGGGGGGGGGGGCATTTGTGCTTGGGAGATTTGGGGGGTGGAGGACAAAAATTTGTTCTGAGAGGGAGGATTTCTGCAGGGGGTGGATTTGTACTGGGAGGAGGGGGAATCATGCAGATTAGTGCTCAGTTTATTATTTGCAATTTTTGCTGACACATAATGCTCTTGCATCTTGGGGGGGCGCAGTTTGGCATTTTTGTCCTGGACTCTAGATGACCTTGTCCCGGCACTGGTTAGTTGGTTAATCTTCCTTCACCCAGCACTTTGGTGCAGAGTCATACATTTCACTTTTCAGTTCCCTCGTGCCATGGGGGGAAAGCAGAACCTTCCATAGAAAGGGAAGAGAGAGAAGAATCATCTCAATAATAGATGGGGAAGTGAAAACGTAAAAATAAAGTTCAACCAAAATGAACTTAATATAACTGATGGGATTTTTTGTTATCTTTGGACAATTTAAGGAATGAACTGACCAACCTACTGGCCATACTTAGGAAGAGACTGTTACACAACATAAACAACTTGGGGAAAGCTATGCAAAAATTTTTAGAGCCTATTCACACTATTGTGAGCATTAACGTGTGGTGCGTTAAGGGGGCGCATTCACATTGAATGATCTTATCAAGCCTCAAAGCACAAAAAAATGCACCTGCACTGCTTTTGGGCAACATATTGCACAGAGCATTCAAATCTGTGTGTTTGAGTTGAGCTGGAAGACTAAAGTTTACATTTGTTCACACTGTATACTGTATGTACATAGGGCTGCTATTCACTGCAATGCTGTTTTACAGCGCAATATGCATGTGCTTTAAGGCATAGCATGCTTAGGTCTAATTGTGGCGCCCCCACATCTGCAGGTTGTTAAGCCAGTTCCCGCACTCAGGACCTACTGTACAGTAATTACATTCCAGTGATGGAAGATTTAAAACCCCAGCCCCATCCCTCTGGCTTCACACTCCTTGGCCTACTGCCACTTCAATAAACACACACTCACTGGATTTGAGAGGCCCCCCAGATTCCAGTGGTTATAGGACTAGTCTGTCTGAGGTCTAACTGAACAGCTGCACCCAAATATGATCTGGTTCACACGTAAAAGAAACAGGGGAACCCATCTTACCACAGACAGGTCAGCCATCTCACCTTCACCAGGCCTTTAACCATTTGCTGACCAAACCAGTACGTCTTTGCTTCCCAGTAAAGAGAACTAAAGAAACGTGGTCCAATTATTTTTCTCCTCTTTACTGTATGGAAACTTGTATAACAGAGTCCATAGGAAAACATTGTTCCATCTTGCATGGCTGGCACCATCCAGGTTTCCTGCCCACTATAGGGACTTGGTTTAGTAACAGTAAATTCCAGCTATCCTAGTGGTGCCTACTCAGGAGAGAACTGATGAAATTCACCTAAAGGGAAAGGCCACATAATACGAAGTACACATTTTATATTCAGTCTCTGCTGAGGTTCTAACTCTTCTAAAAGAACATCCTTTCCTCTCCAAGCCACTCATGAATCCTTCTCTATTCTCTCCAAGCTGAACCTTTGAACACTGACTCCACTCCAATTACACTTGTGTCTTCTCACCTGCGTGGATCCTGGTCTTGTCTGTCTTTGACCCAATCCAGTTATGGATTCAGCTTGACCATTTGGGAAGTCTCTACTCTTGACAATGGAGGGGAGGTCTCCTTAGCCCTTCATTGAGTATCTGCTACCCAGTTGAGTTGATTTTGATAGCAGTCCAGGCCCTGCCTCCGACATCGCTGTCTGTTCATGATAGATTTTTCTAACCACCACCATCAACTTTTTTGCATCCCAGGCCATTGTAAATCCTGGGGTTCTCTTTGTTCTGGTGGCATCTGGAACAGGAAATGCCACAGTGCACCCATGGGGTGGTTTCAAATGTTACCTGAAGCCACTCCGGATAACAAAATTTCAGTTCTTCCAGCATGGCAAAATTTATTTTCAGGGAACTTAATGAATTCCCATATCGAAGCACATTTAGTTTCAGCCAACCCCATTACCTGTGCTATATTTTTTGTGGTACAGTGCTGAACACTGCCCATTCTCAACCTCCCTTGAAGGCATACACCCCTTTCTCCTTTTAAACAAGATGCTTCTCCTCTGTACTTCCCACTTTCTAGAGGATTCCAATTCCAGAGGCATCCAACAGCACACTACCCTCTCAACACTGCCCTCTCTCACAGAATCTATGATGTCCTTTACTGATTGGTAGCCTATCCTGCTGACTACGCCGCAACTGTGGTGACTTCTAGTGGTAGTTTGTTGAGCCATTTCCCAGCTTGGGGCCTACTGTATTTGGATTCCAGTGATGAAAGGTCTGAATCCCAGCCCCACTGTCAGTGCTCCACACTCCCTAGCCTATAGGCCATGTCAAGAAACACACTCACTTGTTTTGGAGATTCCATTGGTCACTGGCCTGGTCTCTCAGGAGTTACGTTGAACACCTGGACCCAAAAATCACAAGGAGTCCAGGTCACAAGATGCATGGTCTCACAGCGGAACTCATCTCCGTAAAGCCAAGTCAGCCAACCCACCTTCACCGGGCCACCACCTGAGGTCCAGGTTCTGTTACAGTAGGTATGCTTTGCCTACAGCTTTATTTAAAGATACTCTTTACAAACCTATGTTAGAGACCTCTCTGACCCATGGGCTTCATTGTATTTTCAGTTGTTAGTGTAAGGTTCAGGAATTTAGAGGACAATAATCCACCAGAGGTATCTTTCAAATGTATTTTGCTTTGAAATATATTTACAATACAGTTAACATGAAGGTGGTCATGCCCAGGGTATTATGATGTCATATTGTGAGATTGATTTTAATAGGAAAGGAAACCTTCATTTAATTTATTTTACTGGTACAGCACTCAGGAATAAGATTACCTGGAGATCACGTGACAGGCACTGCATAGTGGATGTATATACCCATGAGCATTATGGGGCTGTGGGAGTCTGTGATCATTTGAAGGTGTATGGTCAGATTTAGGTTCTTTTATATACAGTAAAACTAGGGTTGCCACATCATCCCTTTAATCCAGGACACCTATCAATTACACAGGTTCTGTGGCTGATTAAGCTGATAATTAATCTCACTTGGTGCCTTATCTGCATTAAATTAGCCTCAGAATCTGTGTAATTCATATGTGTACGGGTTTAAAGGGATGATGTGGCAACCCTAAGTAAAACATCCATGAACATCAGTGGTTTGCTAGGAAAGAGAATGAAGTTTTTAGTGTAGCACAACAAACTGCTGGAAACAACATGCTATTACGCTACAGCTGGGGTGCAGACGTTACAGGTGGATTGGAGGAGAAGAGACAAAAGGACACATATTAAACCTTGAAATGCCAAACATTTTCACTCACATTAGGATTTAGTGAGTGAATGCAATTTATGGGAATATTTAAAAAAAAATCTTGAACAAACTGAAGCCCAGTAATATCCACCAGGTTCTCCTTTGCTGATAATTAATCATTAATAATTATATCACTATTTTTTCTTTTTAAACTTTGAAAAGCAACATACAGCCCCAATCACTAAAATACCAGCCCAGAACAGCCAGCATATGATTTGGTAGAGTATTCCAATGACAGAAGGATTAGGAGCTCGCAGGCTACTAACAATGCTTATACCAGTCTTCAGAATGGGAATGGGTTCTGTTAGAGCAGTTCTAAGGGGCAGATCAGTACTTCTTGGTGCTTATACCTGGGTAGATTGGTTCAGCTGTGTTTGGTACACAGAACAAGGGCTTCATTTTTTGTTAGAGCTTAGTTTAGAGTAGGTTAAGCCTGGTACACTATGATACAATGGGAAGGGACCAAATCTGAACAGAAAGGGCTTCAATAGGGAACACGCTGCAGCATATGTGAAAAAAAGGAGTTTAACAATTTCATTATTATACAAAAAAGGAGTTTCAGACCAATATCACACAATTAAAAGAATTTGTGACAACGTTGTCATGAAACAATAAGCCTGGTACACACTATGGTCGGCTGCTGGTTTTCGGACAATCCAACATACACATGGGCTGTATGTTGGCCTTTTTTTTGAACTGGCAGATGACTCCAAACATTTGGCCTGTGTGTGCCAGGCTTAAGGGATCAGAGGTCACCTTTAGTGAAGTTCTCTTTTAGTTAAGCGTTCCACCCCCCTGTGTGCAGTCCACCTAGCAAAATACTTATCTTCTGCTCTATTTTTGTAATCTTTGCTGTGTGACCCTGGCTGACATTGTACAGCTTTTTCAAACAAGATGTCTTGGCCAGGCCCTCTTCCTACTGTGCATGCATTCCATGGTCCCATTCATTACTATGAATGTGTAATAGGTAGAGCACCCAGCCAGACTGTTTTTTTCATAAGCTGTGAAGTGGCAGGCAGGGCTGCACAACAAAAAAAATCACAAAACTGGGAAGGAAAGTATGTATTTTATTGCTCAGGTTGGAGTGGGAGGGTTACCTGTAATTTCCTTTAAAGCCCAATTTCAGCATTTGAAATGAAAATAATATACTTACCTAATCTCCATCAGTGCTCCACCCCTTACCCCGGAATCACAGGAGAATGCTCTCTGCAGCATTTAGGATTCACCCACTGCTGATGCAGAAGAGAGTCAAGAGGACCCAAGGGGGTGGGGGGAGAGACTGAGCTAAAAGCGGAGTTCCACCCAAAAGTGGAACTTCCGCTTTAAGAGGAGGTGACCCCCTGACATGCCTTAACTTGCATGTCATTTTTTTGGGGGGGGGGGGGCCGGTGGACCTGTTTTCACAGGGTCCACGGTCCACTTCCTCTCCTGGGGCCGAGGAGCTGGAAGGAAGTTCACCTTCCCCCCTCCCTCTCGGCGATCTTCTGGGACACGTCACAGGTTCCAGAAGATGCGCCGAGTCATTCACAGGCCGCAGCGCGACTCGCACATGCGCAGTGAGCACCCAGCTTTGAAGCCAAACCCGGGTGCCCAAACTTGTGATGCTGGTGCCACCGAGGGGAGGGGGAGATGAGCGAGCTCCCGGGCGGCCGCATTGCTGGAACGAGGGAGAGGTGAGTGGCCGATTGTTAAAAGTCAGCAGCTACCCTTTTGGTAGCTGCTGACTTTTAACAGGGTGGAACTCCGCTTTAAGCCAGTCATAGACGGTTTGAATCAAGTTGATTGATCTTGGGTACAACCAGCCTGTTGGATTTTTCATGCAATTATTGCCAGCGGCTATAGCTGCTAGCAATAGCCACTGTGTGTTCCTGCCCCCCCCCCCCACCGGGAGAACGCAATAGCTCTGTGGGAGGGATTCCTCCATCAGCACAGATTGGTTGCAGAAAAGAAAATTACAGCTATGGCCAGCTATTGCATTTAAGTTTGCAAAACAACATTTTGGGGCCTGCAAAGCCGCAGACACTTTCTAATGCAATTACTGATCAAGTTCCTCAGAATTTGTGCTGGCCTCACCCACTCTAATTTCAAATGTTTTCATAGGTGTGCACAGCCTATTGCATTAAGGTGTGCACTCCAAAGCTCAAACACAGGGTATTGATCACTCACTGTGTTCATTCAGAAAGGGAAGGGGCCAGTAAATTACACATTTACAGGCCCCTTTCCCCACTCATCCTAAAAAATCCCCCTGTGTGTGCTCGAAGCAGCAGCCTGTGGGAGGGAAGGGGAGGCAAGCCGGCAGCACTGTTAGGGGAAGCCAGGGCAGTAGGGGGAATCTGCGCTGCGTGGGGTGATTAGGGTGTACCATTGTTCCATCACTGTGATGGTAGACCTTCCTAACCAATAAATAGGCTAGTACGTATGTAGTTGGGAAATAGTGGGATCCCTGATGATGACCGTGTGGTAGAAATGCGTTGGGAAGAGTCTAGGCTTATGAGTAGAGTTGAGCGAACACCTGGAAGTTCGGGTTCTGCTGGTCCGTCCGAACTTCGGGACAAAGTCCGGGTCCGGACGGAACCCGAACGATCGCACGGACAACGAACCCCATTGAAATCAATGGGGACCCGAACTTTTAGGCACAAAAATGGCTGTAGCAAAGTCCTGGAAAGCCCCAGAGGGCTGCAAAAGGAAGTAAAATGGGGGTAAGGGTAGGGCAAGTGCCCTACAAAAAAATGGGGACAGGGAAATAACTTTAAATATTTTTAAAAAAATAAAAACATAAAAAATGCAAAAATGGAGATGAATGTGGTTCATCTTCAAACTGTGTCTGAAAAGTATTAATTAACGGTAGAAGCCATATAACTGTTCTAAAATCATCTTCAAACTAGGGCAAGTGCCCTACAAATAAATGGGG
>BLSH010022783.1:2934319-2945403 GCA_018402905.1 Glandirana rugosa
CCCAACATATCAGTGATGATCACAACTCGCTTGGGCCTGACATTGCAAGCCCAGGCATGGCTTGAAAGCCCACAGGCACCGTGCCTGGGCCTGGGCCTGTAAAGTTTTTAGCAAGCCCAAGCCAGGCCCCAAGACGATAAAATGAGGTGCACAACTCTTCGACGTCCCGTCGGTTAGTTGTTCGCAAAGTGACCAAACGGGAATCTTCGGTAGTGTCGGTACGGATGATTACCGTACCGACACTAACCGGCCACGTAGTACACTGGGTCGGAGAAATATTCGACCTCAGTGTCACGACGTCAGTGTACGAGGAACCCAATCATATCCCTTTCCATCGACTGCCGCACTCCCTGTCTAAAATCGGTAAAATTCTGGACTAGGACGTAACCCGAACGATTTTTGAAATGTCCGGGTCCGGGTCCGTGCCACGGACACCCGAAAGTTCGGTACGGACCCGAACGTTACAGTCCGGGTTCGCTCAACACTAGTAGTGACTATACAACCCTGTATAAATATGAAATAAAATAAGTGCAGCACTGTAGATTAGTACAATAAATGATTATACAAGGTGAAAAAAGTCCAATTTGTGAAACTGAGCTGTCAATTCCTGATCAAATGTGAAACGTGATGAAAGTTCAAAAAAGTGAATAGTAGCAGCAGATTTTCTATCAGACAATTGTTAGATCACTCAAAGATCTCTTTCTGTGATGAATGTGGGGTGTCAGAACACTCACCAGACATCAGCCAGACTACTGCATAATAAACAGAGGATATTACACCCAAAGTGTTGTCTGTTGGTTCTCCACGGTGATATCCCTCCACCAATATAATGCACTCACCAGAAGACGAGCTAAGATGAGCCTTGTATCCTTATCAAGCAGTCAGAAGGTGAACTAAGGCGAGTCTTTCATCATTATCAAGCAGTCTGGTGGAAGTGGAATACATTGCAATGGATCCACGATCTCCCTCCAGTCGGGTATACACTGCATATAAAAAACTCACCACTGGGAGCTGAGATAGTACTAATATGGTGTAGTATTTATTGAATAAAATGGAGATACATGTGCTTGCACATTAAAAAGCCCATAAAAACTTACATGAAAACACTGTCGCTCCTGCCACAAGGTTGCAGCAATTCCGCCCACAATCATTTATGAATGCAGCCTTAGGCCTAGTACACACAAGCCGAATGTCAGGCGGCATCAGCTGGTTCAATAGAAACCGGCCAACATTCGGCCCATGTGTACACCAGCCAGTCTAATAGAGGCTGGCTGTTCGGCTGAGAGCACTGACCGGAGTGCTTTGTTGTGGGGGAGGGGTTTGTCCCCCTTTCGAAACACAAATGCACAGCAGGAGAGATTGCTGTTCTAACATCGGAATGTTAGTACAGAGGCTCTGACCTGAGCTATGAGCAGTGTCGGCCCACCCATAGGGGGCGCCCGGGTGCCGCCCCCCCACAAAAAAAATTAAAACAAATAAATAAAAAAAAAGGTTCCCTTTAAAAGAAACAAAAACGTTTGTTTAAATTAACATAGTGCACTGTATTCAGGCGCTGGACACAGTGCACTATGGGAAGCGTGACGTCGTTGCAATCACATGATTACAGACATCACGCTTCAATGACTGGGCTTAATCCTGCCTTGAGGCGCTTTGCTCTTTGCTCCTGGTACTGTCAATCCATAACCGCCGTCCAGTAGACGGCGATAATTGATCTTGGAGGAGCCTCTGCGTCAGTTCCGGTCATGCAGAGAGAAGTCGGACTCAAGGCTCCAGCCCGCTGACCGCAAGCTCAGGCTCTGCACACTGACAGCCCGCTGGTCCGCAAGCCGATCTCTGCACACTGACAGCCCGCTGGTCTGCAAGCCGATCTCTGCACACTCCTGCCTGCCTGCCTATTAGATGGGTTAAGTGCGGGACTTGTCCCGACTTCAAGGGGGGGGGTGCGAGCTCCTGTCTGGGGCTCTGTATACCCTATCTGGTGACTGTATACCCTATCTGGGACCCTGTATACCCTATCTAGGACTCTGTATACCCTATCTGGGACCCTGTATACCCCTATCCGGTGACTGTATACCCCTATCTGGGACCCTGTATACCCCTATCTGGTGACTGTATACCCTATCTGGGACCCTGTATACCCTATCTGGGACCCTGTATACCCTATCTGGGGCTCTGTATACCCTATCTGGGACCCTGTATACCCCTATCTGTTGACTGTATACCCTATCTGGGACCCTGTATACCCCTGTCTGGTGACTGTATACCCTATCTGGAACCCTTTATACCCTATCTGGGGCTCTGTATACCATATCTGGGGCTCTGTATACCCTATCAGGGACCATGTATACGCTATCTGGTGACTGTATACCCTATCTGGGGCTCTGTATACCCTATCTGGGACCCTGTATACCCTATCTGGGACCCTGTATACCCTATCTGGTGCTCTATATACTCTATCTGGGGCTCTGTATACCCTATCTGGGACTCTGTATACCCTATCTGGTGACTGTATACCCTATCTGGTGACTGTATACCCTATCTGGTACTCTGTACACCCTATCTGGTGATTGTATACCCTATCTGGCACTCTGTATACTCCTATCTGGGGACTCTGTATACTGCTATATGGTGACTCTGTATACTGCTATCTGGGGCTCTGTATACTGCTATCTGGGGCTCTGTATACTGCTATATGGTGACTCTGTATACTGCTATCTGCTGCTTTATATACTGCTATATGGTGACTCTGTATACTGCTATCTGGTGCTCTGTAAGTGTATACTGCTATCTGGTGACTTGGTATACCCCTATCTGGTGACTCTGTATACTCCTATCTGGTGATGCTGTATACCACTATCTGGTGATGCGGTATACCCTATCTGGTGATGCTGAGCTGTATACTCCTGACACAATGGGTGGAAACTATAAGGGGTGGGGCTTATGATAAGTGGGAGGGGTCAAAAGGGAAGGGCGGGGTCTGGCACCCCCCATCCTAAAATTTCACCAACTGCCACTGGCTATAAGTTTATTTTTTACTCAACTTGCTGGGTTGAACAAAAAAAGCTAGTAGTATGTACGAGGCCTTGTTAAGGTGCAAAGTATAAAATGTCAGTGCTCTATAATTGAATAGAGTGATGGGATTTTAATTAATCTTTTGTTTGCTCATTTCACTTATGTTTCTTTTGGTTGCAGGTTGGTCGTTATAGAGGATCTGTAAAGGATTACCCTGACTTTGATGCCAGCCAAGATGCTGAAGCCCTCTATAAAGCCATGAAGGGATTTGGTGAGTGACTGTAATAATGTAATATCAAAAAATAATAGTAACTAAACATAATGGTACTATAGTGAGATCAGAATATTAATCAATAATACAGATGAGAATATACACTTTGAAGCAGCCTTGCTCAACAAATCAGATTCTGAGAGATAGATCTTCTGTGCATTAGAAACAAATCTTTCTGCACCTGGCCACAGCCTCAGATCTCCACTCAGCTTGTCATACAACCAAACTTCAGGCAAACAGCTAAATAAATATACAGTTTATGAGCCATTTTGCCTGCCAAACAAATTGTAATTATGTCCATCCAGTTTTGAGATGTACTCAGCTGTGCCACACTGCACATCCTTGCCTAACGGCAAGAAACCTGATTTTTCTTTCCTTCAGGTCAGGAACACAAGTGTCCTATCTTCCCTCAGCCTGTGGCCAGACTTCAGTTTGAGCTCTACTGTAAAGGGACTGCAAGAGGCTGATGCTAAGTCCATTATCACATTCTACTGCTTGCATTTGTCAAAATAAATTTCAGGATGTATTAATGAATACAGAGCTGCATTAAAGTTTTAGCTCACCTTTACAGAAAAAATGTAAAAATGAACTAACAACAGGCATAATCCTCCCCATCCTTGCTGTACTTACCTTCTGGGATTGCTAAATTGTCAGCCACTCCAGTGGTTTGAGGATTTGAAGTCCCCTCTTTTCTCCATCACGCTTCCAAGACAGACCAGATGGATTCTGATTGGTCAGTGCCGTCAATGTGAAACATGATGAAGAAGCAGAAGAAGAGCGGGGATTTTACATCCTCAGACCGCTGGAGTGGCTGCAGGGGTACTGATAGAAAGACAACCCTGGATGTAATTGTAGCACCCTCGTCCTAGAATGAATTCACCTACAGGCAAATTTAGTTATGCTGGGTGGTAGCTAGCCTGGCTAATTTGTAGTGTTTAGTGATCAAATGGCTTCTGTCCTAATCCCGTTTAGCTATGGTTTATCCCTTTTGGCAGTAGGGGGTGCTGTTGCCTTTGACATTAATGTGATGAGCTACAGTGAGTTCAGGTTAGGGATAAACATGCCTTTCTCAGGCAATCATGCTGCTATGCATGCTGGGAAAAGGTATTTATTTGGGAGAATTCAGGAGATCAGGGTCAGTCTTCTGATGTGCATGTGGAACGGCTCCTGGCTGCTAGGCCTGAAGCCTGAGGCCTATTCAAGTGGTCCCCTGGCTGCTAGACCTATCCGAGGCCTATCCAGGTGTTCAAGTTTCTGTTGAGGAAAGCTTGCTAAAGATCCAGAACTGATTCTGAGAGGGATGGAGTTCTAAGGAAGAACCAGAGGTGACTCCTCATGAGCTGAAGGCTATGAAGTGGCTGGGAGGACTTCAAGGGAGAACTCATCCAAGGGAATCTGTGTATGATACTGTGAGTAAAGTTCTGTTACTAGAGGAGACAGTCTATCCTACAAAGTACAGATGTGCTGGTTCAGCTTAAAGGTTCTTTTTCCTGTACTGCTGTCTGCCTTGTCTCACCTATTTTTGTCTAAGGAGTCTGCCAATCTGCCTGTTGCTGATCGTTATTAAGGGTGTCCTGTGCCCTATCCCCTCTCTCCCAAATGTTTCCTGTTTGAGAAATAAACTTCTCTTTGTTTGTAACCATGTGCTCCCTCAAGAGTGGTTCATTGTGGTCCACCTGCCTGCTGCCCTCAATCACACGATTCCACACACCCTGAGTCACTGAACATGCCGGTACTTTGTTTTGTTGTATTATTTAGGGGTTTAAACTTGGCTAGGGATTAGGGATGACTGTGGGATGCCCAGTAATTGAACATGGGACTACTATATACACCTCCGGTATATACACTTCTCCTCCAGCACACTGCTTGCTGACCAATACTCTTCTCCTTTCCTCTCTCCAGCACCCTACTTGCTGACCATTACACTTGTTCCCTGGTCCAAAAGGAAATTTATCAGACTTCCATGACACCTCCTCTTCACCACAGCTAGCACATGGTGAGGCCTGCTACAGCCCCGGACAAGGCCTCAGAACCACCCTTTGTGGGTAAGAATCGCAGGTTTCCTTCCTTGAAACCGTGGACCCTCTGTTGTGTAGCTAAGGACGTTGGTGCTAACTGGGCCTTGGATGAACTACTACTCCCAGCCCATCCATCTTCCAGGCTCATCCAGTCTATCCTGCGGTCTAATGGCTCTTCTTCCCCTTGGTTGGCCCCTCCTGACTTCTACAGACTACTCTCTCTCCTCTCAGACTGTCTCAGCCTTCTCATCAAACTCCCAGGGGCCACCATTTACCGACTATATGGTGGATTCTTTAAAGAGTCTCCTTCCATGTAGCCCTCAGCTGCTCTCCTGCTTTTCCTGTGCCACTCCAAGAGCAGACTCCCGCTCCTGGCTGCACCCAAGCCCCAGGCCTCAGGTTCACCCCCCTAGTCTGGGGGCTCCCCTCCCGGGCGAGACCTAATCCACAGCTCCAGCTACATTCTCATCTCTTCCACCCAAACTCTCCTGACACCTGCTGGCAGATCGCTGTATTTAAGGAGGCCTGACCCCTGCCAACCCAGCCTGTAGATTAGTCGGGGCTCCTTGTCATACATCAGGAATTGACACCTCCTCATCCATCCCCCTTCTAGAGCTTTCCCAGCTCAAGGGGAGGAATCTCCAAGGGGTGTACTTTCCCTCCATCTCCAGCCCCACTCCTGAGCCACTCCCAGCCCAGATCAAAACATTCAGGCCTGCACTTACAGTCAGGCCTGACTAGATTTTTCCCCTCCTACCAAAAATCTATAAAAGTAAAAGCACCTACACTATGGGGGCGCTACATGTTTAAGCTTAAAAGTGACTGGCGCCCAACTTTCTCTTTCTTGTTCATCACCCACCATGCCCAATACCCTGCACTCTGAGAAGAGATGTCAGCTCTCCCTACCTCTGATAGTCACCACCAGGCTCCCGTAAAATTAGGGTAGGCGCTACAAGTGAGGACTAGGGGGAGGGGAAAGTGCCTGGTGTTAGTTCACATTTTCAGAAATGTAAAGGTGAACTAACACTTTCATTTATATCTGGAGTCTAGTTTTAAAATCAGAGTAAGGAAAATCTCTTTTGCTTGGATACTTAGACAAATGGTACTTTTTTACACATATTGTCTGCTTCAAAATATTGAAAGAAAGATGTATTTGGAATCTGATTGCTTGTTGTGGGCAATTCTATTTTATAAATGAATTTACTTATTGACGTATTGACTGTATGGGTAAGAACTGCAGCAGCTGTAATAATAAACAGTTAAATACTGGGTGAGGGTAAAATAAAGGCAGCTTTGTGTTCTGTGGTCTCTGAGCTGACCTCTAACTACATTTAAAGCTAATATGAGTAGCTTTCGGTCTGTGAAAGAAAATAAATCTGTTTTGTGTTACCTTAAGGGGAACTTTTCTAGAAGGGGACCTAACAGCCAAATACAAAATTCCCTTTACTATACTATATTGGAAACAGTGGCAGACTGTAGGAGCAGGCTAGTATGCCTGCCAATTTTTTTAATTTAGACACGCTTGTTGCACTTTACTGCAGTTAAAACAATACAGCTTGGTAAAGAACCAGTCCTAGCCTGTGATTAGATATTGAGAGAGCAGATGTACACTGAGGAATTCATCCCTGTGCTATTCTTTTCTATCAGCTAGTTTCATGTGCATTGTGTAAAGTGTGATTGGTGTACAGTGTTGAAATTGTGATTAACGCTTCTGTAAAGGGATGGCCCTTTAAAACAAAAGTCCCTTTAAGACAAAGGTTCTTCCATTGGGTGTCCCATATTTTGGGAGTATATATATATAGGAGGCCTGGGAGAGATCCTGGGGGCTAGAAGCTGCCATAAGGTGGAAAGATAAGTTACTTTCCCAAGCTGGGAACATTCACAAGACACTATGTAGGTTCAGGACACCCCAATGAGTGCTCCCCTTTGGGTGAGCACTAGGATGGACCCTGCTGGTAGGTAAGGCTGCATGTTTTTCTCAAATGAGGAAAGCCGGAACAATTATGACTCTTTCAAGTGGGCTTAAAGCTTTTACCTTCTCTATCCTGATATTGTTTGAAACTTGTTTCAAGCTAGTGGGGTCATTCTGTTGTATGGCTGGTGTTCTCTCATCTACTCTACAATAAAGTTTGGTAACTGTTTTTAAAGGAACCTGTTGTAGTCTCTGATTATTCCGTCCTTTTGGACATGGATCTGTGTTTGGGGACTTAGCTAGAACAGCATAATGATACAGAGTGGGCTTGTAGTTGAAAAGGTATTCCGGTGATGCCAGCCTGGTTTTCCTCTCTGGGTTCCTTTAGGGAAAATGTCTTTGTGTGTTGTCCTGTCTACAATGGGAACCCCAAGGGACCCCATGTCAAGGACTACAGCATGCCACATGTTGTCAGAGCCAATGTAAGGAAAGTTTTAATGGTCCCTTATCTATGCGGTCTGCTACACAACAGTTCTAATTTGCAACCCTGAGGTCCTTGATTCAGATCTGGCTATGCATATACAGTATAGAATTTGTGTGTCTGTCCAATGATTTCATCTGTAGCACCCTCTGATGTGCTACTAGCATCAGAGTAGGTGAAATATATTCTGACTCATGTCTAAACCCTGTGAGTCTTTGAAGCTGGGTCAGGGTTATTAGAATTCAGGGCAGCATGACTCATACAGGCAGCTATCTGGTGCCTCACACTCGTTCTGGAATGTTGGAGAATGTTCTGGAGCTAGAAGGTGGAGGCCGGGGGGGGGGGTCTTGGGTTGTTCTGCATATTTGGGGTAATTTAGCCAATCTCCAGGTGGTAGGCCTGGCAGTGAACCCTTAAATATGAATGAGTCATGCTGGCAGGGAAGTCGGGTAGAAGATGGAGCTGCAGTGATGAACAGACTGCCGGTGGACCTTGAGGCGAACCCCCTAGTTGGGGGGGGGGGTGCTCTGCCTTGGGCCTGGGCTCGAGAGCTGGCCTGGAAGGATACTAACATCAGGAAAAGCAAGGGAGTAGTCTTCCCTGAGAGGCTGCGGGAGCAGAGAGGAAAGTGTGAGTACTACAGCACAGTGCAGGGATTTACAAGGGGAAAGACTGCCACATGTAGCAGTTCTCTCTTTAAGACAGCGTTCTGCTTAGGTCTTCTGTAATCTTGCTCTGGGAGATCTCCAGAGAGTCAGTCAGGTAGACTGTTGAAGAGAGTCAGGCAGGTGGAAGAGAAGCAGCCAGTTGGGCTGGTGAAGAGGCAGACAGGTGGGCTAGCGCTTCCTGCATTGGTAGAGCTGGGACCAGTGTCTACAGGGGAGTTGGAGGTACCCAGGATGCAGTTCACAACACATTGTGCTACTTTCTTGAGGGACTGAGAGTTCATAGCCTGTAAGGCTATTAGTCGGGAAGCCCCTCTACCCACCTGTCCCATAGCCCTGGATGCCCAGTTAGATTGCAGGTATCTACCAGCAGGACTGACCACTGGAAGAGAGAACCAATATAGCCTTGACCTCCCCTTTGACTTGCACTAATGAATGAGTGGTCCATTGCTCAATATGAGATTCGGACCAACCTGGGAGGATGTTATGATCACAGGTGGAGGTAATCAGTCCGGCGGGCACAATCTGGGAATGTGTGCAGGAAACAAACACAGCAACCAGGCCCGGCCTTTCCCACAGGTTTGTCCTCTCATTTACTTGCACAGCCAGGAATCCTGGATATTAATCCAGTTTGCAAGACAAAGGTAGAGACCGTGGTAAGATAACAGAGCGGTCTTCCACTGACAACCTGTATACACCAGTGGACATTTATAGCCGGTTACAAGCTGAGATCCCTTGTTACGGAGTCTCTCAGTGAAAGTGGACATTGCAATTTATACCAGCCTTCCAAACAGGTAGAGACAGATTTACCAGATCGGATACGGTCTGCTTGTGTATGAGGACAGGACTGCAGCGTCCAAACGAGAGGTCACGGAACACACCAAAAATGTGATCGATTTTGTCATATAGCAGGGAATTGAACAATATGAGAGAGAGGGGAAATCCCCCCAAAGTTCAAAATAACCCTACATACCATCTTACTTGGATCAGAACAACACGAGATATGTATTTATGAAGAAGCAAACAATCCAGCCCCAGATTGGGCGATACAGGTAGAGATCACTGACTCTGGAGAGGTCTCCCTGTAGCATACCCTAGGAGAACAGGACATCTGTAAGGGGGAAGAAGGTTGAGACTGCCAGATTGGACCGGTGGCGGTCTCCCTGTAAGTACCCACGGAGTTCCTGCACTGGAAGGAGGACTCTTGAAACTAACATAAAACCATGAGTTTTTTGTCATTATTGCAGGACTA
The DNA here is from genome assembly GCA_018402905.1 of Glandirana rugosa. NCBI lineage: Eukaryota > Metazoa > Chordata > Amphibia > Anura > Ranidae > Glandirana > Glandirana rugosa. The sequence continues at coordinate 2,943,931 of BLSH010022783.1, forward strand.
GAGGGGTGTTGAGGGGCTGGATACTTTGAGGCCCCCCCCAAAGGTATCTCAACATACTCTTGCCTAATGACTTTTATTCCCATCCTCAGCTTTACAGCTCACCTATTGGAGTTTATCAGGACTACAGCTGGGCTACATACCACACACACTTACACTGCTACTAACAGTATCAACTATATCAGGACAAGAGGGGGATAGATAGGTGGTGGGACAGACATGGGAAACATCTGAGGGGGGCCACGAAGGGCACCTAGCTCCCGGGGACTAACACCCTCATACTTCCTTGAGAGAGGGAGGGGTCAGAGGTGAATAGGTGGGCTAGGGTGGGAATGGTCCACCAGAGTGTAGAGAGGGTTAGGACCCGTTGTCAAAAAGGACATGGGATGGATGGTGAAGGGCATGTCATGTGAATTTTCCTTTTTCTTTTACAAAGGTTTTATTAGCATGAAAACCAATGTGACAGGCATTAAGCAGTTCTTATACAATTCGTAGAACTTGTAGATACAGTGTATGACACAGTGGCATATAAAGTAAACAAGAAGCATATATAGTATACCAAACAGATCCAAAAATTATATTTTCTCCTTGAATTTGTTGTAGTACTAACAAGAAAATAGAAAATCTCATAGGTCATATAAACAAAGCAGCCACTTGTGGGATCAATTACATGGATCCTGAAGCGTATAAACTACCTTACCCACAATAGGGGGAAGTAGGTAAAATATCATTAATCATAGTGGAAGTAAGGCCTGTCAGGGCATAATGAGAACATAAACATCCCGTCCAGGATGTGCCTGGAATACGGGATCTATCCAGGTCCCATGCATAACTTGACACAGAAAAAATGAAAGAACATTGTACATTAGCTAGATAGAAGGAGAAAAAAGGAAGTGGAGAAAGGAGAAAGAAAGAAAAGGAAGAAAAGAAAAGAGAAGAAAAGAGTCCCTGGGGCGCGCGCCGGGGGCAACCCTAAAGATTTAACAAAGAACTATCAAACCTAGAGGGGGAGGCTTGAGAAAGCCACGGCTGCCAAACTCGAAGGAATTTATCATGCGAGTCCAGTAGGAGAGCCGCCAACTTCTCATTTACCATAATGTCATTCATACGGTTCTTGACTGCTTCAAAGCTAAGTAAAGGGGTCCTCCAAGCCCTCGCTATAGTCAACTTGGTTGCAGTAAAGAGGTGCTGGGCTAGCTGCCGCTCCGGGCGTAGCAGTTCAGAAATCGGCTTATTTAAAAGAGCCTCATAGGGGTCTTTCTTCAGGTTCACATGGAATAGATTGCGAAGTAAGGTATAGACCCTGATCCATAGTCTGCGCACCCCCGGACACAGCCACCAGATGTGGGACATTGAGCCCTCCTGGAAACATCCCCGAAAACAGAGGGGGGAATAGGAGGGAATAAAATGAGCCAATCTAGCCGGGGTGTAATACCATCTATATAGTACCTTATAAGCATTCTCCAATATGAGTAC
>BLSH010022783.1:2949701-2973863 GCA_018402905.1 Glandirana rugosa
AGACGAAGAGACTAATTACGAGAGGAACGGGTCGGACAGTCAAGTCCACCTGACGACACAGAATAAACCTACTACCGAACTTGTTACGAGGTACTCTACAAGTTTCGAACCCTATAGAAAAATATTGGGTTAGGACGAAATTTTAAGAGGTTGATACAGGGACTGGACAACCACACAACGAACCGGAAGTACTACGACAAACAAGTGATTTCAAGAGATTTTTTTTTTTGGAGACTCCCAAAGTGTCTTGTCGACATAAATATGACTCTAATTTAATGATTAATCCATTGAAGACTTCCGTTAAACAACGTGATGTAAAATCAATTACAACCAAAAACGTAAATGTATTTTATTGGGATTTTATGTGATAGACCAACACAAAGTGGCACATAATGGTGAAGTGGAAGGGAAATGATAAATGGTTTTCAAAATGGTTCACAAATAAATATCTGAAAAGTGTGGTGTGCATTTGTATACTCTGATACCCCTAACTAAAATGTAGTGCAACAAATTGCCTTCAGAAGTTACCTAATTAGTAATTTAATCTCAGTATAAATACAGCTGTTCTGTGAAACCCTCAGAGGTTTTTTTTTTTAGAGAACTTTAGTGAACAAACAGCATCATGAAGGCCAAGCAACACACCAACAGGTCAGGGACATAGTTGGAGAATTTTAAAGCAGGATTGGGTTATAAAAAGATATCCCAAGCTTTGAACATCTCATGGAGCATTGTTCAAGCCATCATCCAAATAAGACACAGCAGTCCACCTGAACTGACAGGCTGGGCAAGGAGAGCATTAATCAGAGAAGCAGATAAGAGGCCCATGGTAACTCTGGAGGAGTTGTAGAGATCCATAGCTCAGGTGGGAGAATCTGTCCATAGAACAACTATTAGTCGTGCACTCCACAAATCTGTCCTTTATGGAAGAGTGGCTAGAAGAAAGCCATTGTTGAAAGAAAGACATAAGAAGTCCTGTTTGCAGTTTGCGAGAAGCCATGTGGGGGACACAGCAAACATGTGGAAGAAGGTGCTCTGGTCAGATGAGACCAAAATGTAACTTTTTTGGCATAAAAGTAAAACGCTCTGTGTAGCGTAAAACTAACACTGCACATCACCCTGAACACACCATCCCCACCGTGAAACATGGTGGTGGCAGCATCATGTTGTGGGAATGCTTTTCTTCAGCAGGGACAGGGAAGCTGGTTAGAGTTGATGGGAAGTTGGACGGAGCCAAATACAGGGCAATCTTAGAAGAAAACCTGTTAGAGTCTGCAAAAGACTTGAGACTGTGGCGGAGGTTCACCTTCCAGTAGGACAACAACTCTAAACATACAGCCAGAGCTACAATGGAATGGTTTAGATCAAAGCCTATTCATGTGTTAGAATGGCTCAGTCCAGACCTAAATCCAATTGAGAATCTGTGGCAAGACTTGAAAATTGCTGTTCACAGACACTCTCCATCCAATCTGACAGAGCTTAAACTATTTGGCAAAAGAAGGATGGAAAAAGGTTCACCCTCTAGATGCTTTGGAAAGGTCACCTACACCCATAGATCAAAAGGCACCTTCATCCCAAAAAAAGTGACTTTTTAGAATTTCTAAAAATTCACTATTTAGATGTGCAAAGCTGGTAGAGACATTCCCAAAAAGACTTGCAGCTGTAATTGCAGAGAAAGGTGGTTCTACACCTTGACTCAGGGGGGGCTGAATACGAATGCATGCCACACTTTTCACATATTTATTTGTAAAACAATTTGAAACCATTTATCATTTTCCTTCCACTTTGTGTTGGTCTATCACATAAAATCTCAATAAAATACATTTACGTTTTTGGTTGTAACATGACAAAATGTGGAAAATTTCAAGGGGTATGAATACTTTTTCAAGGCACTGTATGGATGCTAGAACTATGGGAAACAAAGATTAAAGTCAAAGGGGCTGAAATTAATTATGTGGTGGCATAATTAGTTATTGACTACAAATACATTTAAAATATACAGTATTTATGCTGACCTCATGGAGTTCTTAGTTGAATTGAGAGAGTCTTTATTCCTGTGTCTTGATCTGTCTTCTTGCAGGCAGTGATAAAGAAGCAATATTGGATCTCATAACCTCCAGGAGTAACCAGCAACGTATCCAAATCATTCAGGCTTACAAATCTCTCTATGGCAAGGTAACTGCGGAAAAAACATACTGCAAATGTACAAAATTAATGTTGGGCCCACTCTTCTATAGCAATGCGTGCCAATTAGGAGCAAATGGGGATGAAGGTAAAAGTGTCATTGCAACTTATTTCACTTTGGCCATTTAGTTGATCCCATCTCCCGGAAACTGCTAACATTTGCTAAATTATAAGATAAATTTGTGCTCCCCCGTCAAGTATTCTATGGCTATTTACAGGAGAATACTTACTCCTTTCAGACTCAGGGCAAACATTCCTATATGCGAAAATGGGAGAGGGTTTTGGGAACTGAGTTTTCTATGGTGGAGTGGCAAACGATATGGACCCAGACTTCTAAAAGCTCCCTTTGCACATTACATAAAGAAAACTCTTATACAATCATATACTTTTGGTATATGAGGCCAGAGGTTCTCCACTCCATATACCCCACGGCCTTGGATAGATGCTGGAGGTGTCTCAATGACAGAGGCACCCTCCTGCATGTCTATTGGAGCTGTCCTATAATAGCCACATATTGGCAAATGGTACACCAGCTTCTACAAAACCTTTTTGGCTCAACCATTCCAATGACACCATCACTCTTCCTGTTAGGCCTACCTACCCGCACACACATTTTCTAAATTACACAAGAAATTGCTCCAAAAACCTCACAGCAGCGAGGTGCCTGGTAGCACTTCACTGGAAGCGCTGTCTTCCTCCAACACAGGAAGCTTTATATGCTAGAAGTAAGATGTGGAGCTGATGGAAAAGATGACAGGCAGGCTACAAGATCGGTTGGAAGCCCATAACCAAATATGGAAGCTCTGGCATCTCCAGGAGGACCCAGGCTGATAGCGACATCCCTGCCCCCTCCTACCTCTTTTTCCTTCTTACCCCCTTCTTTCTACTATTCCTATCCTCTTCAAGTTTTGCAGTTACCTAACTGTTATATGACGTGAATCCAATAATTAAGATTGCTGTTAACTGCTAGAATATTGTTAATATTGACCTTGTTGGCCACTTGGTCAAGCTTCTAAGCAAGCACCTGTACTACAGTACATGTATTCATTGTGATTTAATAAAAAATTGTTATTTGAAAAAAAAGTGTCATTGCAGAACTGTAACTTACAGGATCATATAACATAATTTATTATTATTATAACATATTTTATTATTAATATATTCTTTTACACATATATGTCTCTAAAGCTCCTCACAAAATGCTTCTTTCCCATATTAAAAAAGCAATGGGGAAAAGCAATTCTTTATAAAAAGCGAACTAGTGGGCTCACCTTACATCTATTGTAGGTGCCTACTTGCTTCCTCGGAAAGCCCAGGATTCCCGAATCATGGACCACCCTTTTGTGCAAGTATGAACCATATGTTCTGTATGCTTGCCTAATCATTTCTGTTGGCTGCCAAATGTGATGGGTGGCCTAGCTGTCCAACAGAATGGCTGTAGGGATCCTGGATTGCAAGAAGGTTCAGTTTAATATACAGGCAGTCCCCTAGTTATGAACATCCGACTTATGAACGACTCCTACTTACAAACAGAGGGAGACAACAGGAAGTGAGAGGAAATCTCCCCCTAGGAAGGGAAATTCACTCCTGTAAGAGTTATTATGGGAAAAAGGTGTCTCCACTGATGCTTTATCACCAAGGTTTGTTTCCACAACAACCAAAAATTTTCAAAATCCAATTATCATTGGGACAGGAAGTGAGGTGAAATCTTCTGAACAGAAACATAGACAGCAAAACAAACATTACAGGGGTGTTAACCCTTCCCTATGCTATCCAAAAAGCTTAAAAATATTTGTTTTGGCTGAAGCTACACTTAAAAAATGTTCCTGTTCCCACTTACAAACAAATTCGACTTATGAACAAACCTACAGTCCCTATCTTGTTTGTAACCCGGGGACCGCCTGTACACATATCACTACTGCTAACAAATTAAACTAACTAATATAAGCTCAGCAGGCTACTGAGAGGCACCCTGTATTGCATAGAGGGATGCATTGCTGGAATTCTTGAGTGCTGGCTAAGAATATGACAGTTAAATACCGCAGGCATCTAGGTTCTGGCTGCAGTTACACTTTTGTTGTAGTTTGCCGCCAGATTCTCCTACAGTCTTCTACATCCATTGAGATATTGGCTGTGCTACCTCATTAGCTCAGCACAGCTGCATGTCAATATCCTATCAGGTCGGCTTATGGCTCACCACTCTCATTTAGATATTTCAGATTCACACTGATGCGGTGCGAGAACCACAGTTCACACTGTGCTCTGCAAACTGCTGCGGGTGTCATTATAAAGTTAATAACACCCCCAAATCGGTTTACAGAACACAGTGTGAATTGTGAAATCAGATGGAATTGGATCGCATGGGTCTGAACACCCATGTGTTCCAATGTGGACAAAAAAAAGTGTCCTGTATGTTTTTGGTGCGGATCCAGTGCAAATTGAGCCAAACATAATGTATGGCTCAATTCGCACTGCACTAAATTTGCATGTCATTTGTACAGGAATCCAGTGCGATTCCAGTACAAATGACATGTGATGCCGCAGACAGCAGTGTAAACTCAGCATTAGACCTTTTTAAAATAAACCAGAGTACAAGCAAATACTCAGAGCTCTGCATAGGAGGTCAGTATAAGACAGAGAGGGGTAGTTGATGGAGGGACATTATATAATAAGTGTACCTGAACCAAAGGTGCAGTTACAATTTAAATATGGTATATGGCTTTATGCAGAAAGTGAGTCAAAAGATAACCCCAAGGGGAGAACAATTAAATATTGCCATTATTGAAAAGCCAGGGCATACGTTTCTGGATTTATTTGCAAATGTGAATTTATTCAATGGTGTTTGTATGTCCTGTGGATTATGCATGCCGCAGGTATACTAGATTCTGCTGACATTGGTCAAATAGAGTGTCTATACTTATGACTATGGTGGTGGTGGTGGTGATGGTGGTGGTGGGGGGCATTAAAATACAGGTTCTTTGGGCCAGAGTCCTCTGTAAAGCTATTGCTGAATGTGTTCATGTAAAGATGAATAAACCTGAATAAAATAAATTAAACATTTAACTTTTGGCATGCATATCTGATGTGTATTTTTGTCAATAGGACCTCATTGATGACTTGAAATATGAGCTCACTGGTAAATTTGAGAGGCTTATTGTAGGATTGATGAGACCTCCAGCCTATTTTGATGCCAAAGAGATTAAAGATGCCATTGATGTAAGTATTTTATATTGAATCTGTTTTTATTAGGTTTTAAACAGTATCAGACAATATAGAGTGAAAATATCAGTGTGTCAGCTCAATTTCAATAGACGCACAAGTATACATTAAGATCATAATAATGGGTCAATTATCACATGGATATGAGAGGTCATGGGTCACTAAAGCATGGTAACGTGAGCATAGCAACTGCAAAGAAATGAAATTAACCAGTAGACCACCAGGAGCCGAGTTGTTACAAAAAAAATGCTCAACAAATATGGTATGAAATTGTAGTGGTGCCATAACCTCATGTTCATAAAACTGGAAGAAGGTTAGGGGGGAGAGAGAAAAACAAACAAAAAGAGAAAAAAAAAGAAGAAAAAAAGGAGGGAGGGGGAATAAGGCAGAGTAAAGGAAGGATAAAGCTAAAATGAGGGAGGAAAGGGGAGGAGGTAGCAAGCTACACATGAGAGGCCCCGGAGGGGCATCAATTAATTTATTTATTTGAAAACATCAAAATCGGAGGAAAACCGGAAGTGCACCATACGGTCCACATAATGGTGTGGGATTCACTCTTATCAGCATCCCATGCTATCAAACGTTCTAGTTGTTCAATCCTGTCTACTTCACTAGCCCAATTTGCCAAAGAGGGGATTGCAGATTGGCGTCAGGATCTAGCAATAATAGAACGAGCAGCCGTCAGAAAATGACGAATTAAAGTGGTTGTCAAACTGTGACAACCACTTTAACCTACAGGTAAGCCTAGAATAAGGCTTACTTGTAGGTGCATTGCATATCTCCCAAACCTGCACAGTCCAGGAGATATGCAGTGTTCTGCATGTGCCGACGTCATGTTGGCACATGCGCAGTGAAGAAACGGCCTCCGTGCCGTTACTCCACTGACCCTGTGCCGTGACTGGCGGCTCCCACGCGCATGCGCGGGAGTGACGTCACGTGACTCCGGCGAGTCATAGTGCTGGAGTCGTGGCCCGGAAGGAAGAGGGGCAGAAGATGGACGCAGCCTGGAGCGGGGACATCGCTGGATGCCACAGGCTTTGTTTGCAGGTAAGTGGCACATTATGCTTCTACTTTACAGGGTTATATTGAGGAAGTAAACGCAATCTGGGTTTACTTCCTCTTTAAGCTCTTCACTTGCTTATAGGAGCCTGGCAACATAGATATTATAGGTTCGTTTGGAAATTTGTCCCCAACTAATTTGTCATAAAGATGGAGAATTTTATCCTAGAATGGGGTAATTCGCAGGCATGTACCCCATATGTGTGTCATGGTGCCTGGGGCCTGTAAACATCTCCAGCACGTGTCTGATACTTTAGGATCAATCTTATTTAGAACAGTAGGGCAGCGATACCACCTAGACACAATTCAGTAATTTCTTTTGTGGGCATGGGATGAAATAGACAGTTTAAAGGACAACGCCCATGTTTTGCCCCATTCCATATCATCAGGGGATACGTTCATTTCCCGTTCCCATTTTAAAATGAATGGAGGTGGATCTGGGTGAGAGATCTGAATCAAAATCTGATTTGGGATAGCAAGTGCTTCGGTCTGCCAGCCTGGGATAGCAATTACTCGAAGGCTGTCTGTGGTCTATTCAATTCGTCAATGTTCGGTAATTTGTTCAGAAAGTGTGTCAATTGAGTGTGTTCAAGCCAGGCCCCAGAAGGATTATGGCAGGTGGAAAGAAGGGATAAGGGAAGGAGTTTTCTATTTCGGATTGTATGGCTCAAAAGAGGAGCATAGGATTTTTGCCAAAAAAGAAATTTTGAGTTAGTATAGATCGCAGAGAAAGATGCGAGTCCAAACAGCGTCATGGGGCTACTTCTCGAGGACAGTAATCCTTTGGCAAGGTATTTGTCCCAGATCCGGAGCATTATGGAAGTCATAAGGGGCAGTAGGTCATAGGGGGTTTATGCATTGGATCTGTCCATAGCAGCAAGGTGAAGTCAAGAAATATCAAGTCATTTTCCAATAACGTCCAAAACTTAGTGGAGTTACTGTGGTACCAGTCGATTATCTGGATCAACGACGCTGCATGGTAATATAGCAAGAAGTCAGGGAGAGCAACACCTCCTCTGATCTTAGGTAGTGTTAAAGTGGTAAAGCTAGTCCTAGGCCACTTATGTTTCCAGATGAAGTTTCGAATAGCCCTATTGACCGGCAGAAAGAAGCCCCGCGAGGGGGGTTGGGATGGGGTACAGGGATCACATGGAAAATGTAAAGAAACTTCGGCAGAATGTCCATCTTGACAACATTCAACAAACCAAGAAATGTTCGGTTTATCATATGATATAAAGTGATTGTAAACTCTCTAGTTTCACTTTAGCTCATTCTAATCTACACTGATAAGGTTGCTGAACGCTGCATGTGAAACTTAAAGTGTTACTAAGCCCAGCAATATAAAAAAAAACCCTCCCCCACAGCGCACACAGCTTCTAAATCTTATTTTTATATCAAAATACTGCTGCTATATAACTTTTTTTTCATCTGTATAATGTGTTCAGGTGATAAACTGCAAGGACCCAGGGCTTCCCCATTGTTCATGTAGGAGGAGATTTCACTCTCCTCTGATGAAACTTCCTTTGCATCAGTGACCCTTCACCCACAATCCAGCCAGAGCTGATTGGTGCTTTGCCAATGACATGCTCAGTTCACAAATAAACAATCACTGCCTTTAGAAATCCACTGCAGTCTGTGTCCATGTGCTTTTATGGGAGGCGGATCTTCCATGAATCAACATGTGATAAACTACCCACTGTGTTCTTTTTTAGTTACTGGGCATGGAGGAGGAGGGAGGGACTGGGCTGTCATTTTGATGCTGTATACACGCCCACATGTGTGATGTAAATACCGTGTGACTTGAAAACTCAACTGAAACAGGAAATCTCCAACACAGCATAAGAAACCGAACAGAGCATGTGGAAACTTACCACCCTGCCTGCGTGTAGTATGGCATTACATAGATAGACAGCGCAAGAAGGAAGTATCTGGCCATACAAGTTTAAAGAGCCTTTTTACACAATGCAGAGGATTAACCCCTTAAGATCCACCCTGCAATCTTTAATGACGTCACTAGCACATGCTCAGTCCATACTTCTGTTTGCAGCATGCTATGTGTGCCATTTCTATATACTTAGCATGCTGTGTCATTTCCTTCCACTGAAAACAGCATAGAAAGGAAGCATCGCGATAGTGTGCTCTCCTCCTCAAGCCTCCTGGTGCTCCCTGTGGGACTATATCAGATGTCACACAGGCGAAGTGATTTGCACCTATGAATGGTAGCTTGGTTGCCGTAGTAACGGCAATTGAGATAGAGGCTTGGCTTACAAGCGATCGCGCATGTGCACGATTTAGACAGGGAAAGAAAGGAAGGGCAGAAATGACATCCACAGAAGAGCCAGAAATCAGCATTAAAGATAATGTAGCCTAATCTGACGAAACACCTGAAGAAGATATCTTTTATAAAAGTAAAAAAAAGGTATTTGCAAATCTTGTTTTAATATGAAAGGCATCTATATACATTGTTGCATGATAATATTTTAAAAAAAGGAAAAAAAATCCAAGGGTTTACTTCCTCTTTAAGACACATATGGATTGTCCATATCAGGGGCATATAATTGATTTCTGGCAAAGTAGGTAAGGAAGTAGGGATTCGGATGCCAAGTATTTAATAGCCTTTTGCTGCTGATGTAAGTATTTTAATATTAACGAGCATATGTTAGGCTGGCCATACATGCTCAATTTCCTTTAGATTTATCACAAACCATATAATAGGAGGTCAAAACTAAATAACACTTTCAATTTTATCCAATTAGGCAGGCCCTTGCACTACATAGTTAAGGGTAAATCTAAAGAAAATTTTGAAGAAAATTGTAAGAAAATTGTATCATGTATGGCCAGCCTAAGGCAGAGTGCTCCAAATTAATAGAAGACTCATTCTGCAAAAAAAAATTCTCAGATTACTAAAAGAAGACAAACAAAAACATGCAGCAAGAGCCTACCCTTATGTTCTGATTTATATGGATTAAAAAAAACTTTTTTTACCATTATTATATGCATACATACCCTTTTTTCCAAAGGTCTTCTAGCTGGTCCGATTACATCATAGGCTCTTTGTCTTTTCTTCAGGGCAGTGGACGGCCCTTATTGCTTCACTGAATAGCGCTCATGTAATGACGTGTGTTTGCTTTTAGGTGGAGTAGTATAATGAGTCCAACTAGAAAAAAAATTCACAATTACTGAAATTTTGCACTTTCAACCAACAAAAAATAAGAACATGCAATACTTTGTGTGTGTAGATTATATACAGCGCTACTCTGATCCCCAGGTTTGTTCATTTGTGGATTTGCTTTATTTGTGCATTTGTTGTTTGGATTTGAGGCACTTTGTTTTATCATATATCATATATTATATATCATATCATATCGCCTTCCCACTGGCAATCAGTTCACCTATAAGACTGAGGACATCTAGTGACAGAAAAGAAGTACTGCAGAGGGCAGCAAGACCTGCATTTTTATTTTATCTTTTAGCAGTCAAATAATATATTTTTTTTGTAGCTAGACCTGAACCCGAATGAGGTTTTTTTTCCTAAATATTTTGGAACATTAATACTCAAAGTTTAGTTAAAGTGGAATTAAACTATGGTAAAAAAAAAAAAATCTATTCATGTATGTATTCTTATCACAAACAAAAGTACCTTCTATTGCTTTCAATCTCTTCCAAATCTCCTAATGTGATTTTTTTCTTGCTGCTCTGATCTGGCTTCATGTTAGAAGGGTGCCTACATTTGTTTTCTATGGTCCCACTGTATGTAGCAACATAGCCACCCTGTCTTGATTGGAACTATGGACTATGGGATACATGTGTACACATGACCACAACTAACATGCACTGCTCATTACAAACAGATTAAGTATTGTTTAGATGTCCTTATTGTCTGAATTAAATTGCAATTAAACCTTCCCAAAAATATTCCTTAGTCTATTAGATCAGTTTCCTGGTAGATACTGTAAGTTGCATTTTATTTTTTTTCCACAGTGCTTACCTATGTTTTTGAGTTCAGAAGTTTATGCAACCTACTTGTCTACTTTGCTTCTCTCAGTGACTTTTGTTTTGTGCCCCCGCACTGTACTTACGGGTGCAGATTTCCTTTCCTTGACATGGAGATTTAATAATGTCTCGTGCTCTCAATTGACTCCATGTAAGGAATACCAAGTGCAGGTATCCAGTGGCAGCAGGGATGACCAGGTCAATGTAGCGGCACTTAGGAAACTGGAATCAGACTGAGTAAGGATAAAAGACAGTTTAATAATGCATACAACACTTATCCAACACCAACAGACCAAAAGCAAAGCAAAAGTGAAAAATAAATGGGATAAATGTGAAGCAAAACCAAACCAACAACCTTACTATAATACACTATATACTGATGAAGGGAAGCTGGCATACCCAGGCATGGCTGGGACTGGGAACAAGGAAAGCAGAGATGGAGTAACAGGGTACTAGGTAAGGCAGGGGTCAGAATAATCAGCAAGCAGGTATATAACTATTAGACAAAATACTGCAGCACTAACAAAAATAAAGGGAGGAGTTATATACCTTCTCAGCAGCCAGCATCAGGAGGAGACTAATTACTGGGACCTGCTGGTTGCTAAAAGACGCCTGCTGATGAGACTCAGCACTTCAGCTCAGGGAACCACAGTGCCACCAGCAGGAGATCAATGTCCTGACACTCCAAGCTATTCATGCTTATCAACTGTGAATTGTGACGTTAGCTTCAAATCCACAGTGAGCACAAATCTTGGGATTCCAATATTTCTCTTGCTTAGGGATCTGCTCAAGGAGCTTTGTTACTCTAGGACAGAAAATATAGAAACTGGCAGAATCACCAGATAGGATGAAATAAACTCTACAAAATCCAGCATAGAGAGTGAAACTCCACATGTGAACCACAGCAAGAATGCACACCCTGTAACTCAAACAGTGAATCCCTGAAGAAATAACGAATTGTCATGTGATTTTGCTTTCCAGCATGTTCAAAGACCAAAATATAACTTTTAGGTGGACCAATCCTTTAAAGCCCAGTTTATTTTCCTTATGTATGGCCCTCTAAAATTAAACTTATAGCAGTACCAGTTAATTCGCTTTCCAAAACCAATAACCTTCTGATAATTACCTTTCTGTGACAATGTATTTCAGGGTATTGGAACTGATGAGAAATGTCTCATTGAAATCCTGGCCTCTCGGAATAACCAGCAGATTCATGCACTGATAGAGGCCTATAAAGATGGTGAGAGACAAGTGGAGCTAACATAACATTTACAAAAGTCTTAACTTGGCTTACCATTCAGATATTTACTGATCAGCATTTTCTGCATTCTTACAGCTTATGACCGAGACCTGGAGACGGATGTCATCAAAGATACCAGCGGACACTTCAAGAAGATGTTAGTTGTCCTGTTGCAGGTAACAAATACACTTTTATAGTGCCTCTGTTTGATCTGTCAAAGCCAAAGTTATGGGCAATTTACATTATATGTGTTCTACCACAATGCAAGGAACTTGTGAACCCTGATGTTCTGAATCTGTGTGCTATTCATTTTGAATGATACCTCAAGGCACCATTACAATTGCAGGCAACATAGCCGCTCTGAAATGCCCCACAATGCACATGCCATGTGTTGTGCGGTTTAAAAAAAAAGTCACCTCCTTTTTACCATACATTAGGCTGCACTACCAGCCCATTCATAATGAATGGACTGCCGAGAAGAGGAAATGCACTCTAGAAGCAACTGTGCCCAAAAAGGCAGACAGGGACCAAAGGAATAGTCAACTGTATTACCTGGAGTCTCCACGTATCTGGATTTACCTTGTTACTGACTTATCATGAATTGTTCTGCACTGTATCTCTGTGTGGAGGTGACCATCTTGGTAGAAGGTTCTGTGAGTAGCACAGTAGTGACAACACCAAATCTCACTCCAAATTTTACAAGACTGGCAGTCAGAGGCAGTCAGTGCCTTACATCTCACACTCCAGATACACAGCTATGAGGCTGTAGGTACAGGAGTGACTTTGCACACTCACATACCAGGAAGTGCACTGCATAGTAACATGTTCAATTAAAGTATAACTAAAGGCAAAACTTTTTTTCCCAATTTTTTGATAGAGAGAAGTGGGATTCCAACCACTAACACACAGTCTCAGTGCTACCCTCATTGTCCAAATATACTGTGCTGATCTAACATTATATATTCCTGGAGGTTAGAAGTAATGTAAGTCTATCAGACATTAGCTGATATCCAGGGCTGGAGCGAGGCTGCCTTCTGAAAATGGGCTGGGAACCTGAGTGCTGCAACAGAAAAAGGGAAGGGAAAGAGGCACCATGCCACCGCTGGTGTAGCACAGTTTAATGTAGAAGCATAATATCACAAATAAGACACACTCACAGAAGAGTCTTGGGTAACAGGTGATGTTATGCCAGATGTAATCTCTCGAGGAAAGTCCAAGGAAAGCCAGAGCCATCACTGAGTGAAGTCGCCTGGACAGCGGTCCCAGATTCCGAGATATCCTGCCAGTGGATGCCACGGAGAGGGAGCTGTCACACTCGAATGGTGACCTGTCAACCCAAGATGCTGGATGGCCAATTGTGACGCATTTTGGAGGCAAGCCATGCCTCCTTCCTCAAAGAATATCTATCAGTTTGTATTGTTGTCTATGTCCCTCTTAGGGAGATTCCCCCTGTACTGCCCAAGTGTCAGACTCTGCAGAATGACCAAACCGCGCCACTTCCGGTTGCTTTAAACCATCAGAAGTTGTTTATTTTGACAAATTTCTGTTTCTCTTCTACAGCTGGTGTTTTTAAAAAACACCGGCAAAGGACTAGAGTCGGGTGCACAATATATGAGTGGAGATTTGTACTCCGCTCAGGTACTAACCAAGAAAATGGCCGCCTCCGAGGCGGCAACAAGTTTGTCCCCGTTAGCCGCTGTGTTCATGAAACCACAATATCTCCTGGTAGCGGACCGTAGTGTTTTATACCAACAAAAAATAATCAAAATAAGCAGCTTCTGATGGTTTAAAGCAACCGGAAGTGACTTGGGCTGGTCATTCTGTGGAGTTTGACATTTGGGCAGTACACCCCCTCTCTATTTGTCCGGATTACCATTATCATTGAAAGTAAAAGTAAAAGAAAATCCCAAATTTTGGGTTGTCCCCGGAAAAGTAATAGAGGGAAAATCTTACAATAGGGACACTAGTTCTGGTGATTTTTGCAGGGGCCTCAAGAGATTCTCTTAATTTTCAGGGATTTCCTTTCACTTCCTGTTTGGCTATGGGACAGGTAGTGAAGGTAAATCTCTCCAATGAGACAAAGATGGCAAAAACAAACATTACAGGGGTTATAACCCTCCCTCCAAAATGAAAATAAAAGAGCCAGTGCCATAAACAAAGCTCCTGCGCACATGCGCGGGAGTGACATCATCGCGCCCCCGGCCAGAACCTGCGAGCCCGGAAGAAAGACTGGGGGAAGCCCTCTCAGTGGTGACAGCGGGACGCTGGAGGGCTTCATTATAAGGTAAGTCTCTCATAATGTGCTAGTATGCGATGTTGCAGGGAATTCATTTTTTTCTCCAACTGCTTCAAGGCACGTGTACTAAACGAATGCATAATGTAAATGGTGCCCTGCAGGTTATTGCTCAAGCACAGATCAGTATGAACTCATGGTCTAGATAGATTTATTGCTAGTTTATATTCAGCATTTTGAGGCTTACTTTTTGACTATTTGGTATATGTGCATGTTTTGGATTCTTCTGTACTTTATTTAGACTTCTATCCACAGTAAAAGATAAAAGAATTTTCAATTCACAGTCCTGTTTTTATTTGACTGCAGGGAACACGGGAAGAGGATGATATTGTGAGCGAGGAATTAGTAGAACAAGATGCCAGGGTAATGTTTAGATTTGATAAAAACAAGTGTTATTGCTGCATTTGAAGCAAATATATACTGTTTTCAATTAATTTTAATATACGTGTTAATGAGAAAAGCTTGCTTAATACATTTCATTGTATGTTAATGTTTACAAAATGTGTTTCAATGTATAGATCAGCCTCTCTCAACCTTTTCAACACCGAGGAACCCTTGAAATAATTCTCTGGTTCGGGAGAACCCCGACTAAAAAGTAAAAATCTACAACTCATGATACATTAGTGTGATGGTCAATGGGAAGAATGCTCCTTACACTTGTGGTCATTGGGAAAAATTACCCCTTTCAGATAGCTAAAAAGACCAATGATATCATTGGGAATTTATCTGAGAGGTAGAAGTTGACCATTGCTCAAGGAACCCCTAGCAATCTCTGGAGGACCCCTAGGGTTCCACAGAACCCTGGTTGAGAAACCCTGGTGTAGATTGCTCATTGGAGGCAGCCGTATTTGCTCATTTCATGCAGACAGTCCTTACTGTTGTGCAATGCAAAATAGTTGTTCTGCTTTAACCCCTACAGATCCGCTCTATTGCCGAAGTACGGCTCCAGCGCGGATCTGAAATGCCGGGACGACGTCCATGGACGTCGTCCCCTGTGCACGCTCCCGGCGCGCCCCCTGGCGGCTGCCTCACGCTGCGCGGGGGCGTACCCGTGGGTCGGGCGGACTCGATGTCCGCTCGAGACCCACGATCGCCTGACAGAGCTGCAGAACGGGGAACCGCCGATGTAAATACGGCGGTTCTCCGTTCTGTCACAGGGGACATGACAGATCTACTGATCCCTGTCACTGGGATCAGTTAGATCTGTTATGTCCCGGCCAGCCCCGCCCCCCCCACAGTTAGAACACACCCAGGGAACATATTTAACCCCTTCACTGCCCCCTGCAGGTTAACCCCTTCACTGCCAATGACATTTACACAGTAATCAGTGGACATTTCAATTTCTGATCGCTGTATAAATGTCATTGGTCCCAAAAATGTGTAAAAAATGTCCAACATTTCTGCTGCAATATCGCAGTCCCGATAAAAATCGCAGATCGCCGCCATTACTAGTAAAAAAATAAATAAATAATAAAAACGCCATAAATAAATTCCCATAGTTTGTAGACACAATAACTTTTGCGCAAACCAATCAATAAACGCTGATTGTGAATTTTTTTTACCAAAAGTATATAGAATATATGTCGGCCAAAACTGATGAATCATTTTTTTTTTTTTATGGATTTGTATTTTAGCAAAAAGTAAAAAATATTGTTCTTTTTTGCAAAATTGTCGCTCATTTTTTGTTTATAGCGGTGATCAGAAATGACGCAGAGGGGATCAAATACCACCAAAAGAAAGCTCTATTTGTGGGGGAAAAAAGACGCAAATTTTATTTGGGTACAACGTCGCACGACTGCGCAATTGTCATTCAAAATGCGACATCGCTGAAAGCCGAAAATTGGTCTGGGCAGGAGGGGGATTTAAGTGCCCAGTAAGGAAGTGGTTAAAGGAGTTGTAAACCCTCACAGTTTTTCACATTAATGCATTCTATGTGAAAAACCTTTTCTATTGCAGCTGTCCCCAGAGCCCCCAGTTTACTTATCTGAACCCTGTCTTTCCCACGCTGGGGACAACCACACCTGCTCCAGCCGGTGTCTTGGGTCCTCATTGGATCGATTGATAGCAGCGCAGCCATTAGCTCCTGCTGCTGTCAATCAAATCCAATGATGCGGGAGCCAGGGGGCGTGGCCGAGTCCTGCTGGCTGTGTCAATGGATGCAGCAGCAGGACACGGAAGCGCGCCCGCATGGGTGACCCCAGGGAAAGCGTTTCCCTGATGGGTCACTCGATGTGGGGAGGAGCCAGGAGCACCACTGGGGGACCCCAGAAGAGGAGGAGCAGGGCCACTTTGTGCAAAACCCTGTTACCTTTTTATATAAAAAAAATAAAAGCTGAACCTTTACAATCACTTTAACTCAGTACAGTCTGCAATCTGCAGATTAATGTAGAATATTACTGTACATTCTTCTTTGATACCTAGCAATTTAGGCGGGTATCAATCAACTTGGTACATTCAGCTTGCCCATTAACGGTTCAAATCTCAAGGTGTGTATGGCTGGCCTAACACTGTGCACAGCTGCTAGCTGTAATTAATAGTCATGTTCCTGATTACCAGTGGAAAGCGATCAAAGTAGTTCCTGATCATGGAATCACTATGTTAGTTATGACATTTAACCACATGTAGACTGAGGGTTAATTTACAAAAAAATTAACCTTTAGCTATTAGATTCCATTGCAGACTGAGGATAGCAGTGTGCAATTGTTTAATACTGTAATTGTAAAATATAATTATAGTATTAAAACAAAATACAAATATTGTTTTAATTATATGTCATTCATTACATGTTTTACTTTGTCAACATATGCAGGGAATTTATTAAAACTATGTACCAAATAAAAAACCATATGTCCTTTAACCACTTGCCGACCAGTCGCCGTCGGCGGCAGAACGGCTCTCCTGCGCAAATCGGCATAGCTGTACGGTGGTACTTGAACAGGAGATAGTGGGCGGATGCGCGTGCCCGCCGTGGGAGCGTGCCCGCGGGTCGGGCGGACTCGATGTCCGCCGGCGACCCGCAATCGCCTACTACAGAGGCAGAACGGGGATCTGCTTATGTAAACAAGGCGGATCCCCATTCTGTCAGGGGACATAGCACAGATATACTGTTCCCTGTAAGCGGGACAGTTAAATCTGTCATGTCCCTGCCAGTCCAGCCCCCACACAGAACACACCCAGAGAACATACTTAACCCCTTGATCGCCCCCTAGTGTTTAACCCTTTTCCTGCCAGTGTCATTTATACATTAACTAGTGCCTATTTTTTTCACTGTATAAATGTCATTGGTCCCAAAAAAGAGTCAATGTTGTAGTCCCAGTAAAAATTGCAGATTGCCGCCATTACTAGTAAAAACAAAAAATGCCATAAATCTATTCCTATAGTTTGTAGACGTGAGAACTTTTGCGCAACCCAATCAATATACGCCTATTGCGATTTTTTGACCCAAAATATGTAGAAGAATACATATCGGCCTAAACTGATGAATGAATTCATTTTTTTATATTTTTTTTGGATATGTATTATAACAAAAAGTAAAAAAAATAGTTTTTTTTTTTAAATTGTCGCTCTTTGTTTATAGCACAAAAAATAAAAACTGCAGAGGTGATCAAATACCACCAAAAGAAAGCTCTATTTGTGGAGAAAAAAGGACATCAATTTTGTTTGGGTACAACATTGCATGACCGCACAATTGTCAGTTAAAGCGACACAGTGCCATATCGCAAAAAGTGCTCTGGTCAGGAAGGGGGTAAATCCTTTCCGGAGCTGAAGTGGTTAAAAAATATGTAACTTTTTTTAAGGTAGACATATTCAACCTTATAGCCAAGTGAACTGAAGCACACTGATGCTGATAAATTAGGTTTGGACATCTAGGCTTCAATTACCTATGGTCACAAAATACTGCTAATGTAGCTTAGACTATACTCTGTTTTTCCCTTCAAAAATCCAAAAACCAATAGGCAATGGTCAGATGACTGTTTTTTTTTTTATTGTTTGGACCTTTTCAAAATCATACAAAGTAAAATGTTATTGATTGTTATGGCTTACTGTACGTTTCTTAGAATGACTACTGTTGGAATTGCTATTTTGAAAAATAACTTTCCTTATTGGTGTCATTGGATGCAGTAATAACCCCCATTACTGGTATCAGTGGATACAATAATAACCCTCAGGATTGGTGGCAATGGCTGCAATAAACCCCAGCTCTGTTGTAAATGGACACAATAATAACCCCAGCACTGGTGTAAGTGGACACAATGATAACCTCCAACATTGGTGTCAGCTGACCTAATAATAACCCCCAGCACTGGTGTCAGTGGATACAATAACTCCTAACACTGGTGTCAGTACTCCCCACCCCCCTTTCCCCACATTGGTGGTCAGTGGCAGGGAAACTTAATCTCCCCACTGCATTAGTAGTCATTGGCAGGGAAACTTAATCTCCCCACTGCATTAGTAGTCAGTGGCAGGGAAACTTAATCTCCCCACTGCATTAGTAGTCAGTGGCAGGGAAAGTTAACCCCCCAATTGGTGGTCATTGCCTGACAGGTTACTGTGCCACTTTCTCTTTTGAGGTTGGTACTTGTACTGTGGGCCTCTACTTTAGTCCAGTCTTTCTTTCAGAGTCAGGTACTGGAACTCAGAGAACCTTGATCATAGCTTTGACTAATGCGGTTGGTGGACGCAATCATATCCCCCAGCACTGGTGTCAGTGGATGCAAAATTGACGACCGGCACCAACACTGGTGTCAGCTGACACAATAATAATCCCTGTCAGTACTATTAACCCCCCCTCCCCCCTCATTGGTGGTTAGTGGCAAGGAAAGTCACAGAGGACATTCCAGTGCCTAGCACCTTGCTGCCTGGTGACTTCCTGGCTGCATGATGAGTGGTAGGGCTAATATTGGAGGAAAATTTGAATGCCGGTAACTGTGGCTGTTAGTCACCAAAACTACTGTAGCTGTTGGTTAGTGTTATGTTTGCCATAATTAACGTACAATCTGATTGCCATAGGTGTGCGCAGCTTAATACATTAGGGTGTGCACCCCTAAAGCTCAAACATATTTACACATGTTTGCATGTGTTTACATACTAACTGTGTCAGCAGAGTAATGGACGGTGTCAGTAAGGGCAGAGATTGGTGTCATACATTTTTATTTTTATAATTCTTTTACAATTTTTTTGGGTGAAATATCAGGGGTCTAAACAGGGGAAATTTGCGCCACAAAGGGTGATTAGGGTGTGCCCAGGCACACCAGGCAGACCCTATGCTGATTGCTTTTTATGATCTACCACATGGTGCACCCTGGCTTTACTCTTTCCACCATCTTCCCAAATAAGTATGTTAGTGTTTCCCACAATTATCATGCACAGAAATAATTTGATTGTTTTTCCTTTGTGTTTAGGAATTATTTGAAGCTGGAGAACAAAAATATGGCACAGATGAGGCTCAGTTCATCTTCATTTTGGGAAGTCGGAGCAAATCACATCTTAGACTTGGTGAGTTTCACCAAGTGGCATTTTTGTACACAAGCGGTGTCAATCTACAATATGGTATTAATTGAGGATAGGGCTTCTACCTCCTTCCTAATTCATGGTCCAGTGAGTGGACATAAAACTGAAATTTGATACAGGAATCTACATTGTGAAACCCAAAAATACACGTGGCTGTGCAGTGTGGTAGATGTATATACGGTATGTTACAGGCAATGTGTGAAATCAGACATTCTATAGAATTCCCAGGCAATGTATAAAATCATGAATTTCACACATTGCCTGTAATATATACAGTGGGTACGGAAAGTATTCAGACCCCCTTAAATGTTTCACTCTTTGTTATATTGCAGCCATTTGCTAAAATCATTTAAGTTCATTTTTTTCCCTTATTAATGTACACACAGCACCCCATATTGACAGAAAAACACAGAATTGTTGACATTTTTGCAGATTTATAAAAAAGAAGAAAGGAAATATCACATGGTCCTAAGTATTCAGACGATTTGCTCAGTATTTAGTAGAAGCACCCTTTTGATCTAATACAGCCATGAGTCTTTTTGGGAAAGATGCAACACGTTTTTCACACCTGGATTTGGGGATCCTCTGCCATTCCTCCTTGCAGATCCTCTCCAGTCCTGTCAGGTTGGATGGTGAACGTTGGTGGACAGCCATTTTTAGGTCTCTCCAGAGATGCTCAATTGGGTTTAAGTCAGGGCTCTGGCTGGGCCATTCAAGAACAGTCACGGAATTGTTGTGAAGCCACTCCTTCGTTATTTTAGCTGTGTGCTTAGGGTCATTGTCTTGTTGGAAGGTAAACCTTCGGCCCAGTCTGAGGTCCTGAGCACTTTGGAGAAGGTTTTTATCCAGGATATCCCTGTACTTGGCCACATTCATCTTTCCCTCGATTGCAACCAGTCGTCCTGTCCCTGCAGTTGAAAAAAAGGTGATGAGCAGTGCCTGGTTTTCTCCACACATACCGCTTAGAATTAAGGCCAAAAAGTTCTATCTTGGTCTCATCAGACCAGAGAATCTTATTTCTCACCATCTTGGAGTCCTTCAGGTTTTTTTTAGCAAACTCCATGCGGGTTTTCATGTGTCTTGCACTGAGGAGAGGCTTCCGACGGGCCACTCTGCCATAAAGCCCCGACTGGTAGAGGGCTGCAGTGATGGTTGACTTTCTACAACTTTCTCCCATCTCCCAACTGCATCTCTGGAGTTCAGCCACAGTGATCTTTGGGTTCTTCTTTACCTCTCTCACCAAGGCTGTTCTCCCCTGATAGCTCAGTTTGGCCGGACAGCCAGCTCTAGGAAGGGTTCTGGTCGTCCCAAACATCTTCCATTTAAGGATTATGGAGGCCACTGTGCCCTTAAGAACCTTAAGTGCAGCAGAAATTTTTTTGTAACCTTGGCCAGATCTGTGCCTTGCCACAATTCTGTCTCTGAGCTCTTCAGGCAGTTCCTTTGACCTCATGATTCTCATTTGCTCTGACATGCACTGTGAGCTGTAAGGTCTTATATAGACAGGTGTGTGGCTTTCCTAATCAAGTCCAATCAGTATAATCAAACACAGCTGGACTCAAAT
The DNA here is from genome assembly GCA_018402905.1 of Glandirana rugosa. Lineage (NCBI taxonomy): Eukaryota > Metazoa > Chordata > Amphibia > Anura > Ranidae > Glandirana > Glandirana rugosa. Next base: position 2,970,762 of record BLSH010022783.1, read on the forward strand.
GAAGGTGTGGAACCATCTCAAGGATGATCAGAAGAAATGAACAGCACCTGAGTTAAATATATGAGTGTCACAGCAAAGGGTCTGAATACTTAGGACCATGTGATATTTCAGTTTTTCTTTTTTAATAAATCTGTAAAAATGTCAACAATTGTGTGTTTTTCTGTCAATATGGGGTGCTGTGTGTACATTAATGAGGAAAATAAATGAACTTAAATGATTTTAGCAAATGGCTGCAATATAACAAAGAGTGAAAAATGTAAGGGGGTCTGAATACTTTCCGTACCCACTGTATATATATTGTGAGGGGTTAGCTCCTGTGGGGATCAGCTTCCCTGGAATGAAGACAGTTCAGACAGCAGTATCTTAAAATCTGGCTTGCAACCAGGTTTATTAATAAAAGGTTGCAATTAAAAATAAACAAAACAGGAAAAATAAAGCCATGCCTCTCCGGGCTCTAACTAAACATCAGCATTACTTACTGCGCAGTGTAGGCCTTGTCCCAGACACCCACAAAAAAAAGTTAGTGCAAACCTTTTCTTTAGTCCATAAGCCAAAGCTCCGTGTGTCAGCTTTCTCTGGCTGATCGCTCTCAGAGTCCCAAGGCAGAGCAAACCTTTGCTTCCCTTCAGGTTATTTAAACTACACCTGGCACTGGACTCCAGTGAGCCCAAAATTCTGGTCCGGAACCAGCCCTGCCATGGTGGCTGGGAAAACCCGGGCCAGACTCCGTTTTAGTCCAATCCAAGTGAACGTATGTGAGGTGACAGATAGGGTCCGTCGCTATTTGTCAGTGTGCAGCCAATTCGCAGAAATAGCTTCACTTGTGCCTATTTACCATATATAATTGAAAAGTGTCTTCATTTTACTCCTAAAAATATAAGACCTTTTCCACCCCACCCTTTCTAATAATACGGGAACCCCACCAGCCAGCTGTTTTAACTGAGTCTGACCACCTATGTGGCTGTCACCTTCAAGAGAACTTCCTAACTTCCTTTGCTGTAACACAGCCTGCTTTGGAAAAGCACTATTTTGTAATGTGGTATAACAAGGCCACTGGATACTAAAGGGGCGGACAAAAGTTCCCAGTAGGATTATATGGTGCAAGAGGATAAAGTCCAAATCAAAAACAAATTTATAAAACATCATAGCTTTATTGAATACAAATATTTCTTAAAAAAGAGAAGAACACTCATATACAGACAATACAATTTAAAAGAATGGTGGTCCAGATATATTGTGGGGGTTACCCAGATGGTGATAACAGAAGTATATTTAGTCAAACTTTTATCCCGACGTGTTTTGCCTATTCACCAGAGTGATGCACCTGGGGACGTGTACCTACTGGTGCATTACTCTGGTGAATGCTGCACCTCTTTTGGTCGACCCGCGTAGGTTCCATCTGTGGCTCTGTCTATTCGTGCCCCCAGTAACAACTTTGTTAATCTGTGGTTCATCCTGGATTGTATGCATCTCCTGCAGTCGCAGTGTGCCAAGTCCTTATGTGGTTTCGGTTTGGTTACGGTCTCCAACGCACGTGGATGGGTGACTACCCTGCTTATATGCATGGTGGCTGTCAACTAAATCCCCTGAGGAAGCCTGTGATAGGCAAAACATGTTGGGATAAAAGTTTGACTAAATATACTTCTGTTATCACCGTCTGGGTAACCCCCACAATATATCTGGACCACCATTATTTTAAACTGTATTGTCTGTATATGACGTGTTCTTTTTTTAAGAAATATTTGTATACAATAAAGCTTTGATGTTTTATAAATTTGTTTTTGATTTGGACTTTATCGTCTTGCACCATATAATCCTACTGGTAACTTTTGTCCGCCCCTTTAGTACAATCTGTTTTGGGGATGAGGTGCGTCACAATATATTTTTGTTCTAGGAAACCAAGGAGATAATAGAATCAAGGCCAATGGATGTCAATGAGTTTTCAAGCAAGTCAAGCAGTATACTTGGAGCTGCTTAGCAAGGATATTAATCAACTGACTGAAAGGAGCTCCAGGATTGAAAGCTTTGCTCTCAGAACCACAGCTAATAAGCAATAGGCCAAAATGTGGGTGGGTTTTCCACATACACTATGAAAATGTAAACCGTTTATAATCCCTGAATAAGAAGAAGCTGTCACAAAGATTTTGGGAGCTGTGTATATATACAGTATACTGTGTGTATATATATATATATATATAGTAGGTTTATTGTCCTTCATTGGTGTCTTCTTTTGCAGTGTTTGATGAGTATGAGAAAGTTGCTGGGAAGAGTATTGAGGAGAGTATCAAGAGTGAACTATCTGGAGATTTTGAGAAGCTGATGCTGTCTGTAGGTAAGTCCTTTGCTAATGTGCTATCCCTTGTCTGAAGCCCTGTACACACGATGCAAATTTCCGAGGGGAATTTTCGTACGCCGACCAATCATCCGAAATTCTTACCGTTAGTATGCTCCTTTTGACAGCTGATTTTGATTTTTCGGACAGCAAAAGCTGGATGTAGAAACTAGAATTTTTTTTTTTTGGACGCTAGGGCAACGTCCGATTTTCGTATCATTAGTACGGTTTTCGTACGAAAAAAATCGCATGATCACGACTATGCATGCTCAGAAATGAAAAAATACATACAAAGCTATTCAACACATTATGTCACTTCTGACGTTGAATTCAGTCGCACGAAAATTTTCGTATTGTTAGTACGCTCTTCACTTTTGACACAAGACAAACATCCAACAAAAAACAAACGTTTTGTTGTCCGAAAATCTAAGCGTGTGTATGAGGCTTTACAGTGATTCTGAGTAATAGAATCCACTTCAACGCTTCAACTGAAATCCAGGAGTAGACACAGAAGCTGATGTCCTCAAGAAATCAACAACCAGATGGCACTGTACACGTTTAACTGTTAAGCTGACTATTGGATGGATTCCAATAGTCAGCTTAACAGCTTGAATGGACTTAGCAAAGTCCACCCTTAGGCTGGGTTCACACATATGCAAATTGGATGCAGGTTTCCCCGTATCCAATTCGCATGACAGGAGAGTGTGACCGGCTCTCAGTGGAGCCAGTTCACACAGCTCCGGGGCGACCACGGTCCGCATTTAAAAACG
>BLSH010022783.1:2976298-2996381 GCA_018402905.1 Glandirana rugosa
GACGTAACAGGTTACGATTAATCTAATGGAACTAGTATCTCATGTTTCTGAAAAGTATGACTCAGGACTTACTGAGGGATTACAGGTAGTATAGCTAGAGTGACGCACTGTGGTATTAGGCCTAGTCCCACAACAGGCTTCACGGGTCTGGGACTTTTTATTTTTTCTAATTGAAGACGATGTTAAGATTTTTCTACCATTACAGGTTTGTTTACAAAAAAACATGTTGTTTTGTGGTTACACTTCCGTTACGGTAAGGAATCAAAATAATGTAAGTATCAGGGATTATGGTGTCACGCAGTGAGATCGATATGATGGACATTAGGGAGTCATTCAGGACTCAGTATGAAAAGTCTTTGTACTCTATGATCAAGGTAATCTAATTAGCATTGGACAATGCAGCTCCTGGTCTCCCTGTAGTATGTCATGTGTTGTATTTCTATTTCTACTGAGGACTTTAATTGTTATATCTTCTCATTGCATCCCAAGCCCTGTGCCATAGAAGCAATGGTTTCCATGCACTGCTGTGATAGCCAAAAAGCCTAAAACGGCTGAATGCAATTTTAGATAAATGGCTTTTAATATCAGGCTATATTTTCACAATACACCAGCAATTTTAGATGTACTTTTGGCCATTGGGACATAAAGGAATGTGATGGATTGAGACATGTAAATAATTTTTGATCTAAATTTAATCTGCTTACAGTATATTTTTCTTTCCTTGACCCCTTACCTCATCAACATGCTAATGAAATGTTTAAATAAAATCTTTCTATTTGCATTACATGTCTTATTTGAGACTTAGTGATGTCATCACTGGGTCGCTGGACTTCTCTGTGCAATACAGGCAGATTATGGCTGGTGGAAGGGGCTACACATACTGTAGCTTCCTGAAAAAAAGCAGCATGCCCTAGGTCAGTGGTCGCCAGCCTTTTGGACCTCACGGACCACTATTAAACTCACAATTTTGAATCTCGCAGACTACTAACATGAATTTTACATGCCTTATACACACAATTCCCTGGCTCTCTGCCCCCTCCTCCTGGATCACACTGCTGCCTTGTACATACACAATGGTCTTGCTCTCTGCCCCCCGCACTCTGCATCACACTGCTGCCTTACACAGATTCATCATTGGATCTCACCTCCTTATCAAGCCACATGCTTGAGCTCCCTGCTCCCTTCCACAGTCTGTGATGAGCACTGCCATTGGAAGTCCCCTCCTTCACCTCCCACTCTTTGCACTACTCCTGGCACCTCCCTCTGAGTTCCCAGGAGGAGGCATCGGGTATCAATGCGTGCTGACAATATTGACTGCCAATGCACATAGAGAACAATACCGGAAACAACATTGGACGGTATACATGCATACATGCGGCAGAACCCCTGGGGACCACCAACATTTTCTCGTGGACCATCAGTGGTCCATGGACCACTGGTTGGTGACCGCTGCCCTATATAATGTCCACATGTGATGCTAAGCCTCAATGACAGAACTGATGTCTAATTAATAAAGGGGACAGATAAGGGACAGTTCAGTGGGGGGAAAAGAGCTAGATGATGCTGGACATCCTCCATTCATGAAATGAATGGTATAGAAATCACTTTTCCCTGCCGATAATCTGCACATGTATGGGCACCTTTAGAAGGCGTTAGAATAAATGTTGGTTGGATCTGTTGTAAGGTTTATTCACCTATGTGCTGTTTTACTTTTAGAATGACACGTCCGGTGAGTACAAGAAGGCTCTGCTCAACCTGTGTGGAGGAGATGATGAGTATGTATCAACTGCTTTTATATTATCGTATTGCAGAATACAGTTTATATTTTTATAATAATAATAATTAACTAATTAATTATAATAATTCTTTAATTTTGTTTTTTAAAGTTTCTCATATTATTTGAATGCCTTTCTATGTTGGGACGTGTTTTTATGTAATTGCTTTTTGTTTTTCATATTCCACAATGATTATTACATAGTGCCAATGGCAGTATTAATGAATTGTGAAATCCCAGACATGTAATGCTGATGTCCATTTGCACAGGCTCCACCCCCCATATCACATCTATTTTACTGATTACAATTTTAAAACATTAAACCAATAAGGTGCTGGAGTAGCGTATTGTTGGTACTGTGCTGCCTGATGTATATGCAGAGCTGCTGTTGCTCTGCACAGTTCACTATTCTATATAGAAAGATGGAAGCATGCATAAAGAGATTATTGTGACTCATCCTTAAAGGCTCTTCAGCAGCTCCTTTCACAACCTTATTGCTGGTTTTAGAGCGATATTAAATTATCAATCACTAGATGTGGTGTCTGCATTCGTTTTTTTATTTTAGGCTTTTTTCCCCCTTTGTTTTCACCTGGTGATCTTGCCAATAACACACCTCCTGTTCTAGGATGCCTATACTCTGGATCAGGGGTGTCAAACTTAATTTCATCACGGACCGCATCAGCATTTTGGTTGCCCTCAAAGGGCCGGTTGTATCTGCAAGACCAGATGCACCTCACCCCCCTCCTTACATCAGATGTCAAGAATTCCCCAAGCATCAGAAGTCAACAGTATCCCACCCTTGTTACATCACAGTGCACCCCCTTGCGCTGCCAGGAAGAAGCTGGGGGCAGAGCTGGGAAGAAGAAAGTGCAGGCTCTGGAGGAGCACCAGAGGAGGGTTGTAGTCAGCTGTCAGAGCCTGCTTAATGCTGAGACCAGGGAAGGGGGAGATCAGGGAGTGCTATGGCTGCACAGAGAGGAGCAGGATCTGTAGGAGGAGTTTTGGCCTCCTCTCTGCTGCCGACTGCTGTGATTGGGTGACAGAGACGAGCCACTCCATGGCTGCACAGAGAAGCGCATGATCTGGCAGAGGAGTTCTGTCCTCCTCTCTACTGCCAACTGCTAAGGCAAGGTGGGGGTGGAGACAATGGGGGTGCTGCATCTGCAGGAGAGGTGCAAGGGCCACATGAAATGACCTGGCGGGCCATATTTGGCTTGCGGGCCTTGTGCTTAACACATGTGCTCTGGATGAAAAAGCAACAGAGACACCTTTGGAAAGCAGCATTTCCAGTCTGGGGGGAGGGAAGTGTTATATCAAGCAGATTTAAATACACTAACACAAATTACAACCAAACTCCAACTAACACTTTATAAACTGTTACAGCAACATTTATTTTTTAGGGTTTTTACATGAATAAATAAAAGCTGATCATTGCAATCAACCCTGTCAGTGGTAAATGGTCTGTCTCAACCCACTAACTGCTACATCTGCATAATAGAAAACAACAGACTTACTGACAGAATCACCAGGTGAAAATAAAAGAAAGAAAATGCTAAAGAAGAAAATGCAGCCACCACATCTAAGAAGTGGTAAGCTGCAATATGATAAATGTTTGGTTTTGGGTTTAATAACACTTTAGGCCCATTTACATTTCTGTGCACATTAAAGTATAAATAGGGTCAAAGCTTTTTTTGGCCCTACTTCTCCTGCGGGTCACACATGAGTACACTTAGTTCCCCTATGACCCATATTCAGCTGATAGTGGGATAAGGTCCGTTGTCGGCTGACGTCACTCCGGTCCAGGATCTGGGGAGATTCTGACTTTAATTTTGGGATCCACCCAGACGCCTGGACCGACAGCTGCCTCAGCCTCTCAGCTGTGCCACTGGGAGACTGACCCAGCCCCCTCTACAGCTCAGTGCTCCAGTGAGTGCTGGAGGGGCAAAGTAGACAGCCGGTGACTGACAGCTCTCTGCTCACTGAAGAGTGAGAACTGAGCGATCAATGGTCCTTGATTGCTCAGTTCTTGGACTTAGAGGCAGCGGAGAACCGATGCAGCATCCACCTAGGTGATTATGTCTGTTTGTTATGTTTAAATCCTGCACTTCTCTTTTAATATGCAATTTTTTGTCATGTCATTGTATGCTGCAGTGGGCTATTAAGCCATGTACAGGGATCACAAAACACACTGGAATTATTTTTTTCCAGCACACTGCAAGGCAATGAATGAGTTATACTGCATTCTTTGCAATGGGCTGAAAGTTGGGTGTGTTTTCTTTTTCATGTACCAACATACATTGCACACTGTTGTAATCACTTCTAAAACACATGAAAAAGTGTGTGAACATGTGCTACAGTACACAAAAACAAGGATAAATGTGGCCTAGAGCTAACCTGTACTATGAGAAGTGTAAAAGGCTGTAATTGCTGACCTCTCCTTCTGAAAAGGTTAATAGCCCAGGAGTCATGCTGATCCAATGGCTAGAACACCTCATGAGTCAATGACCTGCAAAACATAAGCAGACGTTTTAACTTTTCATATGCAAGTTTGTTCTAGGTCAGGGACTCAAAAGGCATGCAAACAACAGTCAGGCAGTTAGCATTTTCAGAAACAGTTCAGCAATGGCAACCTTCATATTTCTCTTCCATTAAGGTAGCAGAGCCTGACCTGAAAAATTCAGTTTCTGTTGTAAATGGTGATATACAATACCCATAGAATCAGAGGTCAGCCTTCACCTGCTCAGCCATGGTAAGCGGTTGGAAACTGACTGATTTGGCCTGGCTACCATGGGTTGGTGTATACGCCATTCCTCATTCTATGTTATTAAATGATTCCAGAATTTCAGTCTTAACTTCCCATGTGAGTTATTCCTCTTCATTTTTTAGTGCCGCTGGGGAGTTTTTCCCAGAAGCCGCCCAAGCAGCCTATCAAAGATGGGAGCTTAGTGCGACACTTGCTTCACGTATCGAGGTTGGAACATGGGATGATATCCCCCTTTTCTTTTATCTCACCTCCTGCTTAGAGGCCAACATAACCCAGCTAGTAGCCTCACAACCTCCCTTTCTGCTGCTTGCTTGCCTCACACTTGTAGTGAGGGAAATAAGAGTTGCCATCACTCTTCTCCTTCTGAAAGTATTATTTTGCTGGCTGTCATGTTGATCCTCAGACTTCAATAAATTCTGAATCACAGAACAAGTATTCCGCTAGTAATATCAAACTGGTGTTGGAACTCCCAATCTGCATACTTGTGCTGGGTCAGTGACTCAGAAATGCTTGAAGTTGGACGATCAGCATGATGGACCTGTAAAGGAGATCAGAACAGGCAAGCTCTTTTCTCTCATTACAGGTTTCCTTTAAACAAAGCTAACATGCGTGCTTTCACTAACCATGTCATTTTATTTCTTAAATTGTACTAGATACCCTGCTAACACTTTGCTTCTTCATAAAACAGCACTGGTAATTGTATTATTTTTATGTTGCCTTTGGGTCTTTCCAATGCATTCTGGCTCAGGCTTAAGAGAGCAATGCATTGTGGTCACGTTTCTCTTTCTGCCTGTTTATTCTGATTGAATGTGGAGTGTTGAAGGTTGACATGCTGATGTGTCCAACCTCAGTAACAAATATGTGTTCTCTAAGAAATCCAGACTTATTGCTTGTATTTTTCATTGTACGCCAGGATTAATGAACATGACAGATGGACATTCTAGTGCACTGAATATAGCAGACCAAACTGTAAATTAAATTAATTAAACTCTAAATTAAAACTCAATGCCTTCAAATGGTTACCCTGCACAATATTAAAAAAGAAAGAAGAACTACAGTAAAACCTTGGATTGCGAGCATAATTCGTAATCCAAAGCACTTGTATATCAAAGAGAATGGAAACTCAGATGATTCGTTCCACAACCATTTATTCATACGTTCTTTAGTTTATAGTCCATATAAAACGATTATAGCAATATGATAGGTTGTGTAACCATAAAATGTCCATCCACAAATTGCCGCCTTCACAAGGGGATTGGAAGCAAAACCCAGCAGAAGCTGGAGAGTATAAAAGAGAAGAGAGGCGCCTCTAAGTGTTGCAATATGGTTACATTTAATGAAACTCACATGGTTGATGATTAAGAGGCACATCTACGTATGCAGGCATCTGGGGTAAAGCTGTCCACATAGACCGTCCTCCACACCACCGGCTCTCACCGCTGTCAGTCTGCAATCATGACCAGGAAGACTACCCTGCAGCAGAGCGATTTGAAAGCGAGACTTGAAGCGCTCGTGGAGTGCAGCGTGCAAGGGATGACGTTGATGGCGGTACGGAGGATGGTCCATGTGGACATCTTAACCCCGGATGCCTGCATACTTAGATGTGCCTGTTTTAATCATCAACCATGGGAGTTGCTAAATGTTGTACCTTCATTAAATGTAACCATATTGCTACACTTAAATGCGCCCCTCTTCTCTTTTATACTCAGCTGTGACATGATACTACTTGTATATCAAGACATCGCTTGTATATAAAGTCAACATTTATTAAAACATTTTGCTTGTCTTGCAAAACGCTCTCAAAGCAAAGTTTTACTGTATAGAAAAAAGTTTATTATGCTCCTCCTCCCAATCACATGGCATTGACCACACGGCCAATCCCTTAAAGTAGAAATAAAGAGAAAACTTTTTTTTTTAATAGAGTAGGGAGGGTTATAACCCCTCTCAGTTCTTTTGCATTCTGTTTTGCATTGGGGAGATTTCCTTTCAGTCCTCTAGTAGAGGAAATTCCTGGTAGTCACCAGGATCACCAGGACTAGTGTTTCCATTAGAAGATTTCTATTTAATCCTGTTTATCGAAAAGATTAATGTGGAATGGAGTGTATGTTTTACCAATGTAGTGATAAAGTGACTCAGGGTATCATCCCCATATGTATATAGTGAGTGGTAGATAAAATGTATTGGGACTTTAATTATACCCCTATTGTCACGTACTCCTTATAATTGAACAAAACAGAATTGTATTAAATACAATTTAAAAACATATAGCAACCACTACTGTCATTGGGTAAATTACGAAGACAAGCAATTTGCATCCTTCAGGGAAGGTCAACTATTTCTATTTATTCCTGTTCTGCTGACAACCCAAAATTTGGAAATATCTGGCACTTTTACTCTTGGTGATAACAATAATCAGATCAAATAGAGAGGGTAAACCTCCATAACAGGGCACAGACAGCAATATAAAACCTGACAGGTGCTCTAATACCTCTCCACTCTATCCAAAACTAAAAAAAAAGTTTTGCCTTTAGGTATACTTTAATATGAGTCACATGATTGGATACCAGCAAGGTGGGGGTAGGCTTAAGTCAGGTATGTGTGAGGTAAAACTAAGGCTGGCCATAGATGGAACAATTCCCCCATCAACATAGACAGTGTTGATGAGGGAATTCCTACCACAGCCATTTTTTTCTCCCGGGGGTGGGGGAAGCTGTTCCGTCCGGGAGAACACAGCGATTATTGCTATCGGCTATGACAGCCACTAGCAATAATTGCATGTAAAATCCAGCAGGCTAGTTGTACCCAACTTGGGAACATACAGTCTGGTTTGAAACTCAGCTGGTTCCTCGGCTGGGTCGGCTAGTTATGGCCGGCTTAAGGGAAGCTTTGATGTAGCTACAGGGGTCTACAGGGTGAAGACACCTATACATGAGGAAGTTTGGGAGCACACCACCAAACACGCTTCAGCACTAGCTCTGATGTGTGAATGGATCAATTTAGATGGGCAAGTGTTTTATAGATTATTATATAGCTTAGTTAATTATTTCAGGTGCATCAAAACAAAGGGTGTGCAAAGTAGAAGAATCTGTCCCCTGCCAGGACCTAGGTTTTATGTGTGGAAGCGGTGGTCTTTCTGCATCGATCTGATATGCCCCTGATAAATGTCAGACCTATAGCTCTGCTATCAGCAAAAGCACATTCTCCCTGCTGAGTGATAGATCAAGCTCTGATTCAACTAGGACCTCTGCAGAGATTCCACACTTCTATACAGACAGCAAGGGTCCCGCTCTGCAGCATGCAGTCAGAAGACAGACTGCAACATTTTGCACCTTTTGTTTTTATTCACCTCAGATATATTTAGCCAATTTAAACTGAAATATGTATATACAGTATCTCACAAAAGTGAGTACACCCCTCACATTTTTATAAATATTTTATTATATCTTTTCATGTGACAACACTGAAGGAATGACCCTTTGCTACAATGTAAAGTAGTGAGTGTACAGCTTGTATAACAGTGTAAATGTGCTGTCCCTCAAAATAACTCAACACACAGCCATTAATGTCTAAACCACGGCAACAAAAGTGAGTACGCCCCTACATGAAAATGCTCAAATTGGGCCCAAAGTGTCAATATTTTGTATGGCCGCCATTATTTTCCAGCACTGCCTTGGGCTCTCTTGGGCATGGAGTTCACCAGAGCTTCACAGGTTGCCACTGGAGTCCTCTTCCACTCCTCCATGACGACATCATGGAGCTGATGGATGTTAGAGACCTTGCGCTCCTCCACCTTTAGTTTGAGGATACCCCACAGATGTTCAATAGGGTTTTGGTCTGAAGACATGCTTGGCCAGTCCGTCACATTTACCCTCAGCTTCTTTAGCAAGGCAGTGGTCGTATTGGAGGTGTGTTTGGGGTGGTTATGTTGGAATACTGTCTTGCAGCCCAGTGGAGGGGAGCATGCTCTGCTTCAGTATGTCACAGTACATGTTGGCATTGGTGGTTCCCTCAATGAACTGTAGCTCCCCAGTGGCGGCAGCCCTCATGCAGCCCCAGGCCATGACACTCCCACCACTATGCTTGTCTGTAGGCAAGACACGCTTGTCTTTGGGCTCCTCACCTGGTTGCTGCCACAGATGCTTAACACCATCTGAACCAAATATGTTTATCTTGGGCTCATCAGACCACAGGACAGGTTCCAGTAATCCATGACCTTAGTCTGCTTGTCTTCAGCAAACTGTTTGCGGGTTTCTTGTGCATCATCTTTAGAAGGAAGAGGCTTCCTTCTGGGACGACAGCCATGCAGACCAATTTGATGCAGTGTGCATCGCATGGTCTGAGCAATGACAGGCTGATCCCCTACCCCTTCAAACTCTGCAGCAATGCTGGCAGCACTCATACATCTATTTCCCAAAGACACACTCTGGATCTTAGGTTGAGCACGTGCACTCAACTTTTTTTGTCGACCATGGCGAGGCCTGTTCTGAGTGGAACCCTGTCCTGTTAAACCCCTGTATGGCCTTGGCTACCATACTGCAGCTCAGTTTCAGGGTCTTGGCAATCTTCTTATGGTCTCAACCATCTTTATTAGAGCAACAATTCTTTTTTTCAGATCCTCAGAGAGTTATTTGCCATAAGGTGCCGTGTCAGTGACCAGTATGAGGGAGTGAGAGCGATAACACCAAATTTAAAACCCCTGCTCCCCATTCACACCTGAGACCTTGTAACACTAACAAGTCACATGACACATTTTCACAGGGGTGTACTCACTTTTGTTGCCAGTGGTTTAGGCATTAATGGCTGTGTGTTGAGTTATTTTGAAGTGACAGAAAATTTACACTGTTATGCAAGTTGTACACTCACTACTTGCAGCAAAGTGTAATTTCTTCAGTGTTGTCACATTAAAAGATATAATAAAATATTTACAAAAATGTGAGGGGTGTACTTACTATTGCGAGATACTGTATATAGCCAAAACATATAAAGAATGAAACTGTTTATTTATTTTTTTTCTGTTTCTGTTTCATTGTGGAGATTTCCCTTTACTTCCTGTCCAGAACACACAGCAAGAAGAAAGTGTAGATCTTCCCAGAGGCAAGGGAAATGCCCTTTTAGACAGATCAGGCTTCCTGGATAGATTTCCCCTTCTGTTCTGGTAAAAGCTGTAAAATGTTGGATTCCCCATCAATTGCCGTTTCAGTGTCTTCAGGACAAATACTGTAGAGAGGGTGAATCTCCCCAGCAGGAACACACACTGTAATATAAACTTTACAGAAGTTCCAACCTTTCCACATTCTTTGGATGTAGCGTAACATTTTGAAGGCTAACCTCTGGTTTTAATTTACAGTTCAGATTTGCTTTAATTGAAAATCACAGTGGGGTTTTCCCTATGACGACTTAATAAAAGCATAATGTCAGTGGGACTGGCGCTTTCCAATAATATTAGAATTTAGGATAATGGTATTCAATATTTTTTTTAGAAAGGGTGTATGTGAGATATTCTCATTGAAACCCAGACAAAGCTCCTATAATTGGCAATTAAAACTAAATACAAATCAAGGTTGGCTGACTTTTATCAATGTGATTCAATGAAGTTGATTTACTTAAAGGCAAGTAGACTGTGCACTTTGCAAGTGCAATTGCTCCAGAGCTTAGTAAATGAGGTAAAGCTTCACTTTGCAAAGAATACCTGCAAGGAAAATAACAAAACAGCATTTTTGCTTGCACATGATTGGATGATGGAAGTCTGTGGAGCTTCTGCTCATTTACTAAGCTTTGGAGCAATTGCACTTTGCAAAGTGCACAGTCTATTTGCCTTTAGTAAATCAACCCCAATGTTTTCTATGAAGCTAGACATTATTATTCTGTGCCAGATCAGCCTACTGTTTTGCAATTAAGTGATTCGGGAACAGAAAACTGTGATGTTCAATTAAGAAAATCTCATTACACTAGAATGGCTGCCTGACATCTCCCAAAGGAGGCACATCAAATTGACTTCCTTCATTAGCCTAAATAAATAATTTGTTTATGATAACTGAGAAAAAGGTCTTTAGATCATGTAATTGATGCTCTGGGTGTGTATTGCCTCTGTGTGCTCTGTTTCCTTCTAAATTGTTGTTGATGACTTCACTATTTCAGGTCTCAAAGCATCAAACCTTTTAGATTAATTTGACCATTAGTAATACAAGAGTACACCAAAGGCATGCTAGATCAAAGGGTTTCCGCTACCGGCTATCAAATACTGAACTGTAACCTAGCCATTCTGCTGAATACACCCTTCCCTACACTTTAGTTGGGGATGCTTGGAAGGCACTGAAACTCAAACTGCCATCTACTAGCATCCATGTGAACAAGGGATTATGGCTCATGAAGCTGGGACAAATTATTCGTTTACTTGGGTAAGCTGTTATGGAGCCAAAGTAAAGTATTTTGAAGTTATGGCTTGTTCTCTTGAAGTAGAATTAAGCCATGGAGCTATTTTGTGGTCATGGTCAGTTGGTAAGAAGAAAGGGTAAGATGTTATAATGCCAAATGCAGTTATTATGAAATCAGGATAGAATTGAGAGTTAGTTAAAGTTAAACTATAGGAAAAACTTTTTTTTTAAAAATTTTGGATAGAGTAAAGCCTCGTACAAATGGTGCGATTGACGTACAACCGCACGTCCAACTTTTCCCAAAATCGGCTGTCTGTGATTTTATTTAGCACACTGACGGGAGTAAAGTTATTGTTCGACAAATGCGAGCGTAATGATGTGCTACGTGCGTATACAGAGGAAGTTCAGTTTTCGTGCATCACCCTTTGGGCCCCTTCCGCTAATTTCGTGTTTACACGACCGAACACTTCCGGCTCGTTGCTTACAACTTTTGTTTGTCCAACTTCTGTACACACGAGCTCAAAATCGGATGATGCCTTGTCGGCAGACAAAAGTTTTCTAGTCTGCTCATACAACGTTTGTTTAACGATAATTCTAAATTGGCTGTCGAATGGAGCGTACTAACAATTGGATTATTGTACGGCAGGCTGTTGTATGACAATTTTAGGCCGATAATTGTACTGTGTGTATGGGCCATTAGGGAGGGTTGTAACCTCTATCCCATCTGTGTCCTATTAGGAATATTTCCCTTCACTTCCCTGCAAATTAAGGGAATCCCTTGGGGCCTTCTAGGCCACCATAACCAGTGTCCCCATTGGAAGATTTCCCCTCTATTACTTTTCTAGGGACAACCTGAAACTTGAGATTTTCTTTGTCTTTCAATGATAAACAGGGCAAATAGAGAGGGTGAATTTCCCTAACAGGGGGCACAGACAGCAATAAAAACTAATAGGTGTTCTAATCCACCTCTGCTCTATCCAAAGCTAAAAAAAGTTTTGCCTTTAATATTACACCAGGCACTACACTATTGTGACAGGGGGGTCAATTATTACGATACTAAAAGTGAGCTAATGTAACCATAGGATTATTCATTATTTCATCAGCCTAATTTATTATGACACTAGGGTAAGGTATTTTGGCAGTAGGCTAAAAAAGCCTATAGATGAGTCAATTTTTGTTCAATCAGTGGGTAGAACAAAAAAACTCTCATCCACACACTGGAGATGAATGGGGGAATCCTTCCTGTTGTGTCATTGTGTTCTGACAGTGGGGAGACCTCCCATTATCAGAATACAATGATCGGCATTGCAGGCAGCCTACAGTGCAGATCAAGCAGGGAAAATCTGACAGGGGCTTTAACAGAAGTTGATTGTATATCCACAGTGCCCAAACATAGATTGAAATTTTCCAGTCCCTGCTGAACTGGCTGAATCTCAATCCATGTACAGTGCCTTGAGAAAGTATTCATACCCTTTGCAATTTTCCACATTTTGTCATGTTACAACCAAAAACGTAAATGTATTTTATTGGGCTTTTATGTGATAGACCAACACAAAGTGACAGATAATTGTGAAGTGGAAGGAAAATGATAAATGGTTTTCAACATTTTTTATAAATAAATATCTGAAAAGGGTGGCGTGCATTTGTATTCAGCGCCCTATACTCTGTTACCCCTAACTAAAATCTAGTGTAACCAATTGCTTTCAGAATTCATAGCATGTGTGTAATTTAATCTCACTATAACTACAGCTGTTCTTTGAAGCCCTCAGAGGTTTGTTAGAGAACCTTAGTGAACAAACAGCCTCATGAAGGCCAAGGAAAACACAGACAGGTCAGGGATAAAGTTGTGGAGAAGTTTAAAGCAGGATTAAGTTATAAAAAAATATCCCTAGTTTTGAACATCTCACAAAACACTGTTCAATCCATCATCCGAAAATGGAAAAGGTATGGCACAACTGAAAACCTACCAAGACATTGCCGCAGGGCCGGCTCTACCACTAGGCGGAGTAGGTGGCCGCCTAGGGCGCACTGACGCCCAGGATGCCAAGCCCCTGTCCATATACTACCCCAGCCTGTCTATATAATACCCCAGCCTGTCCATATACCTGCGGACCATGGCTGGCATAAGAAAGTGAGCCAGTGCCGACCATTATTTGACTTTAGGCCGGGTCCAGAGGCACAGATGCAAGCCTGTGGACTACGGCTAAAGAAATAGGTAGAGAGGCGCTGCAAAAGTCTCCACCTCCGCCACCTCCATCGTATACATGGACAGAGCAAAGGGGGTGGAGTCAGGGGCAAAGCCAAAGGGGGCGGCAAAATTAGGTTTCGCCTAGGGTGTCAAAAATCCTTGCACCAGTCCTGCATGGCCGTCTACCTAAACTGACAGGTCGGGCAAGGAGAGCATTAATCCAAGAAACAGCCAAGAGGCCCATGGTAACTCTGGAGGAGCTGCAGAGATCCACAGCTCAGGTGGGAGAATCTGTCCACAGGACAACTATTAGTCGTGCACTCCACAAATCTGTCCTTTATGGAAGAGTGACAAGAAGAAAGCCATTGTTGAAAGAAAGCCATAAGAAGTCCCGTTTGCAGTTTGTGAGAAGCCATGTGGGGGACACAGCAAACATGTGGAAGAAGGTGCTCTGATCAGGTGAGACAAAAATTGAACTTTTTAACCTAAAAGCAAAACGATGTGCATGGCAGAAAACTAACACTGCACATCACTCTGAGCACACCATTCCCACCGTGAAGAATGGTGATGGCAGCATCATGTTGTGGGCATGCTTTTCTTCAGCAGGGACAGGGAAGCTGGTCAGAGTTGATGGGAAGATGGATGGAGCCAAATACAGGGCAATCTTATAAGAAAACCTGTTAGAGTCTGCAAAAGACTTGAGACTGGTGTGGAGGTTCACCTTCCAGCAAGACAACGACCCTAAACATGTAGCCAGAGCTACAATGGAATGGTTTAGATCAAATCATATTTATGTGTTAGACTGATCCAGTCAAAGTCCAGACCTGTGGAAAGACTTGAAAATTGTTGTTCACAGATACTCTCCATCCAACCTGACAGAGCTCAAGTTGTTTTGCAAAGAAGAATGGGCAAAAATGTCACTCTCTAGATGTGCAAAGCAGGTAGAGACATCCCCAAAAAGACTTGCAGCTGTAATTGCAGCAAAAGGTGGTTCTACAAAGTATCATTTTCCTTCCACTTCACAATTATGTGCCACTTTGTGTTGGTCTATCACATAAAATTCCAATACAATACATTTACATTTTTGGTTGTAACATGACAAAATGTTGAAAATTTCAAGGGGTATGAATACTTTTTCAAGACACTTTTGGGACGGCTTAAGGCTAAACATGCTGTGAGCTGGGTAGTGTGAATTACTTCGGATTACTGCTGAATTGGCCAAAAAAAAGTTTGGTGGCGGATTTCTTCATCCATGCTGTTTAACCAGTACAGATCCACGCTATAGCTGAAAGAAGGCTACAGCGTGGATCTGAATTGCCAGGGGGACGTCCATGGACATCCGCCCCATTTGCGTGCTCACTGCGCACACTCACAGCCGGCGGTGGTGCGCTCTCGCAGCTGCTGCATGCTGCGTGGGCGTGCCCACAGGTCGGGCGGACTCGATGTCCACTGGAGACCCGCGATCCTCTGTTAGAGCGGCAGAATGGGGAACCGCCGATGTAAACACGGCGGTTCTCCGTTCTGTGAGGGGGGACATAACAGAACTACTGATCCCTGTCACTGGGATCAGTGAGATCTGTTATGTCCCTGGCAGCCCAGCCCCCATACAGTTAGAACACGCCCAGGGAACGCAGTTAACTCCTTCACTGCCCCCTTAGTGGTAACCCCTTCACTGCCAATGACATTTATACAGTAATCAGTGGACATTTAAATTTCTGATCGCTGTATAAATGTCATTGGTCCCAAAAAAGTGTCAAAAATGTCCGACATGTCCGCTGCAATATCGCAGTCCCGATCAAAATTGCAGAACGCCGCCATTACTAGTAGAAAAATAAATAAATAAATGCCAGAAATCAATTCCCATAGTTTGCGGATGCGATAACTTTTGCGCAAACCAATCAATATACGCCGATTGGAATTTTTTTTTTACCAAAAATATGTAGAAGAATATATATTGGCCAAAGCTGATGAATATTTTTTTTTTTTTTTGGATATTTACTATAGCAAAAAGTCGCTCTTTGTTTGTTTATAGCGCAAAAAATAAAAAGCGCAGAGGTGATCAAATACCACCAAAAGAAAGCTCTAGTTGTAGGAAAAAAATGATAAAAAATTTGTTTGGGTACAACATTGCAGGACCGCGCAATTGTCATTCAAAATGCGACAGCGCTGAAAGCCAAAAATTGGTCTGGACAGAAGGGGGGGTTTAAGTGCCCAGTAAGCAAGTGGTTAATGTGGATAGGGGAACAAAGTAACATCTATAAGCGTATAGCTATCAAAATTTATATAGCTATAATGACATTGTTGTATCTAATATTTATGTCACAGGGTAAGCAATTCTTGTATAACATCTCATGACACCAGGGTGAGCTATTACACAAGGCTGAGTGATTATGACAGTAGGGTGAGCTATTGTGACATGACAGTTATCTATTGCCATAGCCCAAATAGCTGTTGGACTTCCATCAAGTATTTTCACAGTGCCGGCGGCGAGTGCCTCTCCTTCGGCCCAGCCCTGGTTATCTTTCACCCTTATATAATAAACATTATGCTGGAAATCCCACAAAAGGTGTTGCAAACATGACTCTTTCCAATGTGCTTAATTGATTGCCTAACAAGGCATTCAATTAACTCATGGTTGTAAAGTATCATAAACTTATCATAAACCTATCAAGAAAATATAACCTACAGTTACAGAACAGTATTGAACGCCTCTGTTAGTAGATTTGTATGTTCATGCTTAGAATTTCTCCTTCAGTTGAAAGGCACCGTATTTCCTGCTGCTGATTTTAATGCGGACAGTGATGGAAAGGCTTTGAGGAAAGCGATGAAAGGCTTTGGTAAGAATGTTCACAAGCTTATACATCTACTATGAGAACGGACTAATGTGAAAATTCATGCTGAACACTTTGCTTACAAATATTTTAGACAAAGCTAGATAATGTACAGTCATTACTACACATAGATAAAGGTGAACCCCAGACAGATATGAATGATATACAGTATCTCACAAAAGTGAGTACACCCCTCACATTTTTGTAAATATTTTATTCCATCATTTCATGTGACAAAACTGAAGAAATGAGACTTTGCTACAATGTAAAGTATTGAGTGTACAGCTTGTATAACAGTGTAAATTTGCTGTCCCCTCAAAATAACTCAACACACAGCCATTAATGTCTAAACTGCTGGCAACAAAAGTGAGTACACCCCTAAGTGAAAATGTCTAAATTGGGCCCAATTAGCCATTTCCCTCCCCAATGTCATGTGACTCATTAGTGTTAGAAGGTCTCAGGTGTGAATGGGGAGCAGGTGTGTTAAATTTGGTGTTATCGCTCTCACTCTCTCATACTGGTCACTGGAAGTTCAACATGGCACCTCAGGGCAAAGAACTCTCTGAGGATCTGAAAAAATGAATTGTTGCTCTACATAAAGATCGCCTAGGCTATAAGAAAATTGCCAAGGCCCTGAAACTGAGCTGCAGCATGGTGGCCAAGACAATACTTTGGTTTAACAGGAGAGGTTCCACTCAGAACAGGCCTTGCCATGGTTGGCCAAAGAAGTTGAGTGCACGTGCTCAGCGCCATATCCAGAGGTTGTCTTTGGGAGATAGTATGACTGTATGAGTGCTGCCAGCATTGCTGCAGAGGTTGAAGGGGTGGGGGGTCAACCTGTCAGTGCTCAGATCATACGCCACACACTGCATCAAATTGGTCTGCATGGCTGATGCACAAGAAAGCCCGCAAACAGTTTGCTGAAGACAAACAGAGTTACTGGTACCATCTCCTGTGGTCTGATGAGACCAAGATAAACTTATTGGGTTCAGATGGTGTCAAGCGTGTGTGGCGGCAACCAGGTGAGGAATACAAAGACAAGTGTGTCTTGACTACAGTCAAGCATGGTGGTGGGAGTGTCATGGTCTGGGGCTGCATGAGTGTTGCCGGCACTGGGGAGTTACAGTTCATTGAGAGAACCATGAATGCCAACATGTACTGTGACATATTGAAGCAGAGCATGATCCCCTCCCTTCAGAGACTGGGCCGCAGGGCAGTATTCTAACATGATAACGACCCCAAACACACCTCCAAGATGACCACTGCGTTGCTAAAGAACCTGAGGGTAAAGGTGATGCACTGGCCAAGCATGTCTCCAGACCTAAACCCTATTGAGCATCTGTGGGTCATCCTCAAACAGAAGGTGGAGGAGTGCAAGGTCTCTAACATCCACCAACTCTGTGATGTCATCATGGAGGAGTGGAAGACGACTCCAGTGGCAACCTGTGGAGCTCTGGTGAACTCCATGCCCAAGAGGGTTAAGGCAAGGCTGGAAATTAATGGTGGCCACACAAAATATTGACACTTTGGGCCCAATTTGGACATTTTCAATTAGGGGTGTGCTTACTTTTGTTACCAGCGGATTAGACATTAATGCCTGTGTGTTGAGTTATTTTGAGGGAACAGCAAATTTACACTGTAATACAAGCTGTGCACTCACTACTTTACATTGTAGCAAAGTGTCATTTCTTCAGTGTTGTCACATGAAAATATATAATAAAATATTTACAAAAATGAGAAGGGTGTACTCACTTTTGTGAGATACTGTACATAAAATGTAGTTCTTTATTCATTACTCCACTATTAAGTGTATTTTATAAAGGCACGTTGTTTAAGTATCTCAATTTCACCTGGCACCTGGCTCTTTCAAACACCTATACAACAGAGTTCAGACTAGGAAAGGGGGTGGGAGGGGCAGCACAAGGAGCCTTTCAGATATGCTTCAGTGTATATCCATGTGCAAGCAAAGAGCATGCTGATAGGAGGAGAGAAGAGAATGACAGTGAAATTAGATCATAAGTCTGCTGCTATTTCTTTTGATTAAAAACTATTACTAAACTGCAGCAAGAAAAGCAAGAGGAAAGGAGGTTGGTGGGGATAATGGAAGGCATGTGTACAGGTTAGGGAGGTAGGACCACAACCTGCACAATAGCATTCATGCAGCACAAAATAATATAGCTTTAGGAGGTTTAATCAAATCCAATGGTTAGCTAATTGTCTATACTGGCTTTCCACATTTCTAGAAATGTGCCCATTTTAGCAGTTAGCTTGGCTTCAATATTTTTATTCATTTATGTTATCTCTGTTCTCTCTTTTCTGCTTTTCCAAGCTTTAGCAGCTGTTTGCATAGCAGCATAACAAAGGTTATCAGTTAAATTGCCTATGTATGACACCATTGCGTTTTTTGTTTAATAAAGCCTCCGCTTTGCAGAGTTTGCCCTGTTAGTGCAGAAACAATACATTGATTTATTACCTTTTTAATTACATATTTTGATACTAAAGCAACAGCTGAACAGTGATTACAGAAAATGGGGTTGATTTACTAAACTGCAAAGTGCAAAATTTGGCGCAGCTGTGCATACAAACCAATCGGTTTCCATTTTTTCTGTGTCAAAGCATAAAGTGGTTCTAAAGGCATAAGGTTTTCTGTGCATTAAGGTAAAAAAACGAAAAATCCTTCAGCAGGCAATCCGCTCTCCCCCGGCCCCTCCCTTATACTTACCTGATCTTGATCCAGCTCTGTGCACGAGAGTAGAGGCTCTTGTCTTCCCTCTTCCCATTGGTTCAGAGACAGCAGCGGGAGCCATTGGCTCCCGCTGCTGCCAATCACAGTCAGTGACGAGGGAGCTGGGGCAGGGCCAAGTCCCACAGCAAGGTTCGGGAGGGGACACACACGAGTACCCCCATAGCAAGTGGAGGTTGGGAGCCAGGAGTGCCAGTGGGGGGCCCAACTAGGGGAGGATTGGGGCTGCTCTGTGCAAAACTATTGCATAGAGCAAATAAGTATGACATGTTTGTTAATTTAAAAAAAAGAAAAAATTACATTTAGAATTACTTTAACTTAACAAGCTGAAGTTAGAAGCTAATTGGCATATCATGTGCAGCTGCACCAGATTTTGCACTCTCCAGTTTTAGCAAATCAACCTCAATATGTTTTTAAAGCGGTATTAAATACTTTTTTTACTACATGGGCCCCCAAGTGGGTTATGCCATAAAATGCTAGAGTGCACCACATATTAGCATATTATGAGAGACTTATCTGTCATAATGTGCCCTCCAGTTCTGCGCTGCCACCAATCCCTCAGATCCCTGGCCCTTCTGTCTTTGCCAGGTCTTCCTTCCCGCTGCTTGAATGGCATGGCCACAGTGATGTCACTCCTATGCATCGAGTGCCATAATTATATGCAGAAGGATGGCACCAGCACACCAAGGATTCCTCGAAAAGGACGAGGGGGCCCTGCGTGGCTCCGAAATGTTGCCTTCTTGTTTACGTGACTATGTGAAAAAAAAGCTTTGGACCAGTTTCGAGGAATCCTTGGTGTGCTGGTGACATCCTTCTACTTGGTTTGTCGATGGTTTCCAGCCTGCGGTCGTTACAGCAACCAGCAGCACTACAGCCATTTTCCTAAAAGTGTGCGTAGGGAATATTGCATTGTAATTATATGCTGGGCTTCACATGCCCTGCTCAGTATACATTACAGCTGACAGGCAGGGGGGAAGCATTATGACAAATGACTAGTGTTGAGCGAACCCGGACTGTAACGTTCGGGTCCGTACCGAACTTTCGGGTGTCCGTGGCACGGACCCGGACCCGGACATTTCAAAAATCGTTCGGGTTCGGTCCGGGGTTCTGCTATTTTACTCCACGTGTTGAGAAGCTGCAGGGCAGCCAATCAACAAGCGTTTCACTGGTTTGCCCTTAGAAGCCATCACAGCCATGCCTACTAATGGCATGGCTGTGATTGGCCGGTGCATCATGTGACCCAGCCTCTTTATAAGCTGGAGTCACAGTGCTGCAGTCACATGCTCCTTGGGTTAGTATAGGGAAAGGTAGCTGACGGCGTGAGGGACAGATTTTAGCCATTTTAAGACCTGATCCTGCATCCTGAGATAGATTACTTTACTACTGCTGTCTGTGCTGTTGCTCTGAGG
>BLSH010022783.1:3007580-3047833 GCA_018402905.1 Glandirana rugosa
TTACAGTTGTTCTTTTTGTGAGTTCGGGTTTTTTTTGGGGGGGTGTCTTTGGTGAGATGTCAGAGGTCTAAACATACCCCCATATCTCTTATTTTGAGACAGAGAAAGGGAATGAAGATAGTCCCTTTTCTCTGCAGCACTTTATTTCAGTGAATGAGGAATTTCTCATTCATTGATAAAATGACAGACTGATACATAGTAACACTCGCGGTTTACTATGATCAACTGTCAGTGGGACATATAGCAGCGATCTTAGTGATTGCTGCTTGCGCCCACTGTACTCCTGGGGGGGCTTGGTATACACATGTTTACCAAGCCCCAACTTCACCCCCACCCACACCCCTCGCCCCCCCACCACGATCCCCAGCCTGTCAGCTCAATGCAGGCAGAAGCTGCAGGCTGCGGGAAGGAAGGAGAGATGCTGCTTGGAGCAGCGATATATGGGGGACGCGGGGGCCGGTATGGGGGGGTGATCTGAGTGGTGGGGGGGGACACATGTGGATCCCCCGCAAGCCCAGTGCAGCACCTGAAGCTGGCGGGAGAGGCAAAGGAGGGATGCTGGCTAATGATAGCTGCGGGGATTGGGTTTTTTGGGGGAGGGGTCCGATCAGGTGTGGGTGGGGAATCAGTGCTGGGGGGAAGAAGGGAGTGAAGGGGATAAGAAAGGAGAGGGGGCAGTTTTAGGTGGAAGGGAGTGGTGGGAGGTGGAGAGGCAGGGGATAGGGTAGCGGTGGCATGCGGGGAGGGGGCGGAGCGGTCATTTTTAGGGTTAATAACTCTGATCAGCGGATTGTAATCCACTGATCAGAGTTATAAAACTCTGCTGAACAATTCTGATATAAGCTTATGGTCATTAACCTGTACAGAACCGCGCTATAGCCAAAAGACGGCTACAGCGCGGCTCTGAAAATCCGGGAGGACGTCCATGGACGTCCTCCCCCTTGCGCGCCCCCTGCGCGCACTCGCAGCCTGCGGCGGCGCGCTCTCATGGCCGCCGCACGCTGCGTGGGCGTGTCCGCGGGTCGGGCGGACTCGATGTCCGCCCGAGACCCGCCGATCACCTGTAGCAGCCTCAGAACGGGGAACCGCCGATGTAAACACGGCGGTTCTCCGTTCTGTGAATGGGACATAGCAGATCTACTGATCCCTGTCACTGGGATCAGTTAGATCTGTTATGTCCCGACCAGCTCCACCCCCCCACAGTTAGAACACACCCAGGGAACATTTCTTAACCCCTTCACTGCCCCCTGCTGATTAACCCCTTCACTGCCAATGACATTTATACAGTAATCAGTGGACATTTAAATTTCTGATCGCTGTATAAATGTCATTGGTCCCAAAAAAGTGTCAAAAACGTACGACATGTCCGCCCCAATATCGCACTCCCGATAAAAATCACAGATCGCCGCCATTACCAGTAAAAAAATAAAATAAAATAAAAATGCCATAAATCAATGTCCATAGTTTGTAGGCGCTATAACTTTTGCGCAACCCAATCAATAAATGCAGATTGCGATTTTTTTTACAAAAAATATGTAGAAGAATATATATCGGCCAAAACTGATGAATAAATTTGTTTTTTTATTTTTTATTTTTGGATATTTATTATAGCAAAAAGTAAAAAATATTGTTTTTTTTTCAAAATTGTCGCTCTTTTTTTGTTTATAGCGGCAAACAGAAATGATGCAGAGGGGATCAAATACCACCAAAAGAAAGCTCTATTTGTGGGAAAAAAAGGACGCAAATTTTGTTTGGGTACAACGCCGCACGACTGCGCAATTGTCATTCAAAGAGCGACAGTGCTGAAAACTGAAAATTGGTTCGGGCAGGAGGGGGGTTTAAGTGCCCAGTAAGGAAGTGGTTAAAGTGACCATAAGCTTATATTAGAGGGAGAAATTAGGTGGCGACGGTGCAGTAGAGGAGGAACAGCCCTGGCTTGTAGTCTCTAGGGATAGGTGGGCCCAGCGTCGGGCCCCTTGAGATGCTTGGGTCCCATACAGCAACACTACCTGTCCCCCCTGATGGTGGCCCTGAGGCCGCATGCCCTCAACATGGGGGGGTGGGTGCTTTGGGGCAGGAGGGGCCCTGCGCCCCCCCCACCCCAAAGCACCTTGTGCCCATGTTGATGAGGACAAGGGCCTCTTCCTGACAACCCTGGCAATGGGCCCCAAACCCTATGTGAATGAGTATGGGATATATTGTACCCCTACCCATTCACCTAAAAAAAGTGTACACTGCACAGGTTTTTAAAGTATTTTATTAAATCAGCTCCGGTTCTTTACCCTCCTCCGGCGTCTTCTTTCTTCTGAGGGGTCTTCTTCTGCTCTTTTGCCGGATCTTCTGTCTTCTCGCTCTTTTGCCGGGTCTTCTCTGCTGTCTTCTTCCTCTATCCTTCTTCGGATGTTGACACGATGCAATCTCCTGGACTAATGCTGCCTGAAAATAATGTCTGAAGGCAAAAACAGCAGCTGTAAAAACGTCCAAAAATGTCCTGTGTGCATGAGGCCTTAGAGTGAAAAAAACCTTCTATATCAGCCCACCCCTCCCCCCCCCACAAATACTTACCTGAGACTGATCTCAACCCAGCTGCTCTCTCTCTCCGCACTGCACATAGAGGCAGCAGCCATTGGCTAATGCTGTGGTCAATCAAATCCTGTGAGGAGGGAGCGGGGGACTGAGCCGCACTGTGTGTCTATATAGATGCACACAACCAGGCTCAGGGTCAAGCCTGCGCGATTGCCCCCCATAGCAAGCGGCTTGTTTTGGGGACACTCGGAAAGGAGGAGGAGCCAGGAGGAGGATCAGGGATGCTCTGTGCAAAACCATTTTCGGTGAGTATAACATGTTTAATATTGAAATATAAAAGTCGCTTGACATCTAAAATCCCATTGAAATCAATGGGAGCTGTCTTAATGTACACTACTAAGTCGCTCTGGTTTCAAAAAAAGGTTCCTGCGTGACTCAAGGCGAATTCTATCCGACTTGTTCCCATAGAAGTCAATGGAAGTCGCCTCAAAGTTGGATCCCCATCTTAATGCAAGCGACTTTACAGTGAAAAGAATAGAATTTATATTTGGGGCAAGCCCCTCCCTCCCTTCTCTGATTGGCCACAGGCAAAGTCGCCTGGCATAAGCCGTGTTGTAAGTCGCCTGAAGTTGTGCCGAAGTCGCACTGAAAGTCGCGCTGCAATTGCCAAGCAATGTCGTGCCAAGTCGGATCGCCCTTGTGGGAACGGGCCTTAGAACCGCTTTAACATGACAATATGTACCAGATCCTGGACTTCCATTACTTGACACCAGGCTAATGACCTCATGGGATCTTATTAAGGGAGGTATGTCTACTAGTTGGAAGAGTAATAAGGGTAGCGCCATAATCAATGGGTTTTCTTATACCATATGCCCACATTCAAGCCCACTTAGGTTCATTGAATGAAACCCCATCACCTCTTAACCACTTGCCGACCGCCGATCGGCATTTGACGGCGGCAAAGTGGCTCTTTAAGGCAAATCGCCGTCATCTGACGGCGGCTGCCAGACCGCGCGCTCACTGTGTCCGGGGAGGGCCAGGGAGCGGGTGCGGCGGCTTAGATTGCCGCCGGCCACCCGCTATGCCCCCCCCCCCGGAGTGAAAGAACGGAGGTCCGTGTAAGTAAACACGGACCTCCGTTCTGTGTGAGGGGGAAGGGCTGTGATCACAGCCTTCCTCTACTCGGAAGGTGTGATCGCTTACCTTCTCCTGTTAGGGCAGCCCCCATACAGTAAGAACACGCCCAGGGAACACAGTTAACCCTTAGAGCGCCCCCTGCAGGTTAACCCCTTCACTGCCAATGGCATTTACACAGTAATCAGTGCATTTTTATAGCACTGATCGCGGTATAAGTGCCAATGGTCCCAAAAAAGTGTCAAAATGGTCCGACATGTCCGCTGAAATATCGCAGTACCGCTAAAAATCGCAGATCGCCGCCATTACTAGTAAAAAATAAAAAAAAAATAAAAACCCCAAAAATGAATTCTCATCATCCGTAAACGCGACCACTTTTGCGCAAACCAATCAATAAACGCCGATTGCAATTTTTTTATTACAAATATGAGGAAGAATATAAATCGGCCAAAACCGATGAAAAAAAATGTTTTTTTATATTTTTTTTTTGGGATTTGTATTTTAGCAAAAAGTAAGAAATTTGGGTTTTTTGCAAAATTGACGCTCTTCTTTTGTTTATAGCGGCGATCAGAAATGACGCAGCGGTGATCAAATACCACCAAAAGAAAGCTCTATTTGTGGGAAAAAAAGGACGCAAATTTCGTTTGGGTACAACGTTGCACGACCGCGCAATTGTCAGTTAAAGCGACGCAGTGCCGAATCGCAAAAAGGACTCCTAAAGTGTGAAATCCTTCCGGGGCTGAAGTGGTTAAATGATGACAAGAATAATATGTTTTAATCCTGCTAGCCTCTTCACGATAATATGGCACTGCACATGCAAAAAAAAAAAAAGTAAAAGCCCACCAACAATAGTGGTTATTACAACGCAAGGTATCCAGTTTCCTTGTGTCACCTTTTTCCTTGTTGTCTTTTGCATGTGTAACATTCCCTAATATTTGGTCCTAGAAGAACATTCGACCATGAGAGTTAACATCCACCAATCGAGAAACCGGTACAACATTATAGGCTGAGGACATTTAACCAGCAGAGCAAATAATGAGGGAGAGTTCATCACTGTATACAGTCTATGGAGAATTTTGTATGAATGAATGGATATTCGACTGACTGAGTGTGAAGCAAAACATTTAGCAGTGGGTCAGCTTCCTCCTGGTTGTTAGGGAGCCAGCACCCGCCAGCATCCTAACAACCAGTGACACATATACGCCGCACACATTCAGTTATCAGCTGGGGATTTCTGAGCGGCAGGTGAATGTAAACAAACAGCGTAAAACAAAAAAAAAAATGGCATGGGCTCCCCCCAAATTCTATACCAGACCCTTCGAGTTTGGTATGGATTCCAGCCAATCAAATACCTTGACGTCAGCCTTGCATTGTCAACCAATATGGTCACTCACATGTCAGATTCAGAGACTGCTCTGTTAATGCTCAAATGATTGTGCTGGTAGCTACAAAAATATTTCTTGCGGTGGGGGACTTTTTTTGGGAAAAGACACATGACATATGTTTTCCTAAATGTTTCAGCTGTCATAATTTAGGTAATTATTTTTCTTATTTTGGCAGACAAATCCCTAAACAATAAAAGTTAACGCGTTTATTTATCTGCAGGGGGCCGGCACAGATGAGAAAGTCTTAATTGAGATCTTAGCTACAAGAAACAACCAGGAGATCCAAGCTATTAATCAAGCTTATCAAGAAGGTGAGCCAAAAAAAAAAAAACATATTAGTTTACTTAATTCATAAGATTGATGCTAGAAGGGTGAAGATGACACTCCAAATCAAACACTGTTTATGCTTGCCAATATCATATACTGTATAAGCATTGTTTTTTTGGCACAAAGTAGTGTCATTTTATCAAAATTAAAAAAATTAAAAAAAACACTTTTTACTTTGATAAAGAGTGCTTAGAGCCTAACCCCAGCTTTTCCTTTAGTCTTGCAGAGTTGTGCAGACTCCTCTTAAAAATTGTTTACTCTGATTTCATTGCACACTGTAAGCTTCTTGCAATGTGCATTGGCAGGGACGATGATTGACAATTTTGTGCCCTAGGCAAGACTAAAAAAAAAAAAGAAACAACACTTCAACATTTTTAAAAATCGAATTATATATTAAAAAGCATATGCTTTGCAGTCCAAGTCCAACTACGGATAACTTTTGGGGGGGGGGGGGTCACATCCTTAGATCTCAAAGGACTGGGACTTGTAGTTGTAGTTGGGGGGAGGAGTCCCGTTCTCAGCTCTGAGGGGTTCATGCTGGGACTTGCAGTCCTTCACTTTGGGGAGGGGTCACATCCCCAGATGTGATGGACTACAAGTCCCAGCATGAACCCCTGAGATCTAAGGATGTGAACCTACCCCAAAAGTGGAGGAAGTGACCCATTAGATCTCAGGGGTTCATCCTCTATCCTCCTATCCCTCCGCGGGTGTCATCTGTCCTCCAGTAGCAGCTCAGCTGCCATCCTTTCTGTATGGGTTTCTGCTCAACTCATTCATGACATGTGGTTATATCCCCAACGCCCCCCCTCATCTCAGACTGAGTAGACTAAGACTCTGAAATGCAGTTCCCTTCCTTCTGAGCAGGGAGCCACCACCACAGAGGCCTGAGGAGGC
Source organism: Glandirana rugosa (assembly GCA_018402905.1). NCBI lineage: Eukaryota > Metazoa > Chordata > Amphibia > Anura > Ranidae > Glandirana > Glandirana rugosa. Next base: position 3,013,847 of record BLSH010022783.1, read on the forward strand.
GGGTGCAGCTAAGCACTAGGAATAAGAGGTGGCAGTTACATCCTCCTCAAACCTCCACTTTGAATGCTGGAACCTGCTTTAGGTGGCATCACTGGTTGCTAGATACCAGGCAGTCCTAACAACCAGGCAATGGGCAGTAGTGGCCAGCAAGGAACAAGAGGAATGAGACACTAATACTGTGAGGGAAGCAACGCTGCGACATCCTCCTTTTTGGGGCATCAGAGCTGCCTGGGGGGCAATTGCCACCCTGCCCCCCAGACAAATCCACCCCTGCCTCTGCCCCCCCCCCCTGTCCTGGTCTGGCCCTGGGGAAACTAGCGGCCGTGGGTCCTAGGCGGCTAACTAGTTCGCCTAGAGGTAGCACGGGCCCTGTGCATTGGACTCTGCACCAAGTCACACAGAGCCCCCTTCATTTCCTGGCAGGAGGACATCCAGCATTATCTAGCCTTCTCCATCCCAGCTGTCAGTCTTACTTTTCCTGGCCCTGCCCTTTGATTTATTGGATCTCAGCTCTTTAAATCATGGAATCTCAGCATCACATGTGGGTATTACCTAGTCCCCCAGACTTGACATCCATCCATGCAGGCATTTTGCCATTTACATAATTCTTGGCAAGAACCTGCCCGTTGATTGCATCAGGGCTGAGGTTTCTAGAGAAGAGTACTAGGGCAGGTGTCTCTGATGTTTTCAAGAAGCTATGTACAGTACAACTCCTTGCTGCCCCAACCCCCCCTCACCCAGCCATAATCTGTTTGCATTGCATAGAGTAGCATGTCACTGGGTCTAAAATAAGGTATAGTGTGCAACGAAAATGGAAATGTTTACTGAAATTTTTCATTAGCATGCAAAAAGGGGGAAAGGAAGAATTTGGAAAGGCAAAATATAGGCATGTTAAACTTTAAACCATCAAGGCCACCAAAATGCATGTTCAGCCTAAACAATGCTTCATTAAAAGTCTAAACAAGATAGACAGTAGATCTATTTACAAGGATTAAGCAGGGAGGTTGACAGAAACAATCATCATGAACTGTATGTCTTGATTTAGCCTAAACCATGGTGTGCATAGAAAGTATCTGCCAATGCTTACACCAAAATATTTTGATGGGTTTGGAAATTCTGCTTCTATATATACACCTATTCAAAGAAAGTTACCTGAAGTTATTGTACAAACTCAAACCCACTCCTTCAAGGAAAGTACAGTACAAGGTAACATAAGGAAGTACAAGGTTAAGTCTTCTTCTGAAATATTGGAAATATGATAAAAAGGTCTAGTAAAGAATAAAAAATAGATATGCTGTGTATACTTACCAGCAATGTTATATTAAATCCCAGGACCTCAAGAAATAATGACCATAACCTGTGGAGACTTTTCCTGCAAAATCTTGGACACCGGCCAGGCTAGCATCTACAGTAATGGAGAATAAACACAGATGGCACAGGGCAAGGCCAAGAAAAAAAAATAAATGCATAATGTGGCTGTCTGAAATAAATTTACTTACAGCGTATATTATTGAAGGTTCAGTCCAGCCAAAGACAAAGTCCAGGCAGATATAGAAAGCAAAAAGTAAAGCAACTGTTTATTCATTAAAGTAGAGCTATAGGCAAAACTTTTTTTTTATATTTTGGATAGAGTAAGGGAGGGTTATCACACCTGCCAGTTTATATGTTGCCATCTGTGTCCCATTGGGGAGATTTCCCTTAACTTCCTATCCCACATCCACAGGGTTACCAGAACTAGTGTCCCCAATTGGAAGTGTATGGGAAACTCAAAAATCAAGGGGTTTCAGTAACTTTGACTGCTGAAGCCAAATTAAAAATGAAGATATGTATTTTATAAGTATGCAGGGAGAGAGCGACAAGCAATACAGAGTATTGTCTTTCAAAAATGGCTGCTTTGACAGACTACAGATTTTCTATTACAATTTATACATTCTGAAGGGGGTGGCGTCTGGCTAACATAACTCCTTTGAAGTCCCATTTGAGTCTCTGGTGACATTCTTTGATATCTAACTTCCTGGCCCTGCCCTTTGATTTATTGGATGGTCATTCACATAAGCTTGTCATTTCCAAGGCTCGTTGGCTGAACAGGTCTTCAAAGGCCACGAGATAGCAATCTTTCAAATGAATGGGTGCTTCATTACCAATGCATTAAAAATATATTTTATTTATACCTAAAATGGCTTTTCTCTCTTCCCCTTCAGTAGATTTCCCCTCTATTACTTTTCTGGGGACAACCCAAAATTTGGGATTTTATGTTACTTACACTGATAATGGCAAACAGGACAAATAGAGAGGGTGAATCTCCCTAACAGGGACATGGACAGCAATAAAAACTGACAGGGAAGCTAATCCATCTCCACTCTTTTCAAAACTAAAAACAAGTTTTGCCTTTTGTTGTACTTTAATAAACCATTAAAAATGACCATGTTATAATCAGTCCACTTATGTACCTAAATTTCACTTGATATCAGCCTCAAACAATCTTCCATACAGCATCACTTAGTTTGGGCAGGACTGGGAGACACTCAGTTAAGCTGGATGCAAATGTACATAATGGATGCAAAAGAAAACTGATAGGAAAAGGGAATGGGTCAGTCAGCTGCTGCTCTTTCACCATCCAGTTAGCAGGATGGAGGTGGTGAGATGACACCTCTATATTCCTTCTACAGTCTGGGACAGAGAAAGGGGTGTCGTCCACCTGGCTGTGCTCTGTGGAAGACCTGTGTATATTTTAGGACTTGATGAACACAATGCAAATTATTTTGGAATGCCAAACACTTCCCATATATGTATTTTATCTGTGTAGCAAACTGTTTGTCCACTTTAAGTGTCCTTGGATCCTTATATGATTTCGATACTCCAGTAGGACCCTTGGATAGGGTAGAGACGACTGTGGGATGCCCAAAGATTAGAGATACAGGACCATTCTATATACACCGCCATATATACACTACTTCTTCCTCCAGTACTGATATTTGCTAACCATTACACTCCTTCACTTCTCTCCTGTGCAACACTTGTTTCTTCACTTTCAGGCCTGAAGGGAAATTTATCAAGCCTCCATTACATCTTCCTCCACCCCAGCTAGCACATTGTGAGGCCTGCACTTTTGCCAGTAGGGCCTCAGGACCACCCATTACAGGCAAGGGCCCCGGGCCCTCAGATTGTAAGGTCATGGGCCTTCAGAGTGTAGCTAAGTACAATTGTGCTAGCCGGGTCATGATGGGCTACTGCTCCCAGTCCATCCTCTTCTAGGCCACTTCAGCCTACCTCACTGTCCACTGACACCGCTCCCCTGACTGCCTCCTTCACCTCCCACAGACCGTCCACTGTCTCCTCCCAGCCTGCTCCAGTCCTCTTCTCCAGCTCCCAGGGTATGTCATTCACCGCACCAGTGGATCCTTTAAAGAGCCTTTCCTGTAGCCTCTCTGCTGCTCTCCTGCTCCCTTGTGCTACTCCAGGATACTCCTTGATACACTCCTGGCTGCACCCAAGCCACCAGGCCTCAAGGTCACCCCCCCAGAATAGGGGCTCCAAGGTGAGGCCTCCGAAACCTCTGCTACATCTCCACTTTTCCTAGCAAAAATCTATCACAAAAGCACCTATTCACTATGGGAGCGCTACACTCACCCCCCTAAACCTCAGCTGGCCCCCAACTGAGAAATTTAGAAAAAATGGCTCTTGGGCCCATGAGCAAGGGCATCTCAAAGTCAAAAAACGGGAAGGGGAAAAGGAAACAAACTTGGATGGGGAAAATATGAATAAATAAGTACAAAAATAAATATACTCGATGCACATTATTTACATTTGCACATTTACATTTGGACATTACGACAATCCTAACTACTGATCGCTGTAGCTAGCAGCACATTTAATACATGATCACTGAGCCAGAGCACTTCTCCCAGGAGAAAAGTACTCTGTTCACACAGCAGTAGAAAGAAGTGTTGCCTCTCGCCAAAAGGGAATTGACAGCTGTCCCATTCCATGGATCTTAAGAGAAGAAACAAGAACTACTAAACTACAACTAACTAAACAGCACACAGATCAGCTGGAAGGGGGTTATGGACCTCCCAACTGAGCAACAGTAAATCCAACACCACACATTTGTTTCCTCTGCCACCTGTCTGATCTGTTGATGAGGGGTTATAACCCACCAGCAGAAACAGTAAAGGAAAAGAAAGGCATGCATGTAGAACAATGTGAGTTTTTCTTAGAGTCCTAGATGGGAGGAGACCCTCCATGGACAAACAGGCTCTGAAGAATTTTTTTTTTTTGAAAAGCCAGAACACACCTCACCCCAGCATTCTTTCAGTGAGCTAAGTCTCTGCCCTTGGATGCAGGCTGGCAGGCTGGCATGTTCTGAGCAAGGTTAGAGGAGAAACAAAAACACAACCCCTGCAGTCTTACAGCAGTCTCTGGTGTCTTTGGCACCTACAAAGAGAGCTGTAGTCCTCCAACAGTCTCTTCAAATGTAGAAGCGTGGATCAGGCAGCCTCATCCTGCTTTCCCATTCTTCCCTAGTTGAAATGGAGTAGCTCCTTGCAGGTTGATTCGGCTTTACTACAAGGACCTTGTCTCTATAGATGGCACGTCCCAGACCCCACTCTTGCTTTAACTCCACAAAGCGGTTCCAGGCTTCACAATCCTGCCATCTCAGGGGTTTGGGGACATGCAAATATTCCCATATCATCTCATCCTCCCACTCTCCTCTGGAGCTCTCCACAACATCCATGATATGGGGTGGGACGTAGGGAAAGTGTAGGCCCCACTCCAAGGCAACTTTGTGTTGTACCTCCCATTGGAACCAGGAGAGCCTAGGTAACTCCTTCCCTCTCCTCAGCCGTATCACGGTGTCAGGGGATCTAATCACCTGTTGCCCTGAAGGTACCTGCCCTGGTCTGGGTAGTGGAGGGCCTATTAAGGAACAGCTGACTGAGGGTGATAGGGGTTCCTGCAGCTCCATCTGTGTCTGTTACAGACTCTGTTCCTCTCCCATCCTCTGGTGGAGTGTCTATACCATGGGACTCTCCCGTCTCCCACTCTTCCTCATCTGCACTCTCATCAGGGGACGACCATTCTACAAGTCTTTCCAGGGATAAAAATTCGGCTTGCAGTCTGGGGGAACCCCAATCAAGTGATCTGTCTCTCTGCTCCTCTTCCAGCTCACCAGGAGGCACACCCCCCTCCTGCATTAACTCTGCTGGACAGGGAACAGCTATGGGCAGACTTATGGTCGATGGGGCTGGCGGCTCTAGATCCTGCTGGACAGTACTAACAGGTCCTAGGTCCCGGGCTGGTCACGACAGCTCCCTCTTTCCCTCCCTCTTTGGTGTTTGAGTCGCCAGGAACGCAACTCCTCCCTGCCTTGACGAGGTGGCTCCAGACCCGCTCCGGCCTTCCGGGACTTCTCAGGCTGTGGCGTGCAAAGTCCTGTCCGCAGGTCCATGTTGAAGTAACGTGGATCCTGCTGGATTGTCCTCCTGTACAGCAGTCTCTCCCCTGTGCTCACGCCAGCTTGATAATAGAACAGTTACAGTTCCCTGGTTCAGTTCCCTAGGGGCAACGACTGGCAGCTTTACACGTGAATCCCTGAAACAAGCCCTCAATGCATTAAGGTGAAAAACCCAGAGGGATTACAACCCCTTTAACCTTTCACTGCCCAGTCACAAGCTGGGGAAGGAACAAGACCTATAAGTGCTACTAAACTGCTGCAAAAAAAATCAGTTCTCCTACCCCACCAGTCAGGGATGTGCTGTGTTAATCTTAGAAGTGGATGGGCAGAAAACAAATCTTGTGGCAGGTAAAGCAGCTTGTATATATTTTCTTTATGTTTCCTGCTGTTTGCCTGGAGTTCAGCTTTAAATGTCATGTAAATGCGTTTGTTACTGTTAAAGCCCCAGTTAAAGGGATAAAGAGGGGATCGTAAGCTGACAAGGTAACCCAAAAATAGCTGGTATAATAAAATTATGATGAAAGATATCAACAAGGCATAAATCCTGTAAGAGAATCCCACTTAAATACACCCAACCCTTATTACTCAATAAGGCACTCAAGGCTTAGAAGACCTGCCTAATAAAATAAGTGTACATCTGCACATGGTAGAAGCCTGATTCATAAATTGACTGTCATTGAAAATATTCTCCAATGTATTTTTTGTTTACTGTCTGTTTAGTTGATTCTTAGACTAATTCAACAGAATAATGTACATTATACACTGATTTTGTCATGCTTCTAGCCAAATGTACAAAGATGTCACATATGCATTTAATGAAGAGGCCTTGGTGTAAACTAAAATTGTATTTTATTTTAGGTTAGGTGTTTTACAGTCAAGTGGTGATAGAATTTCCAGCAAACTTAACGCTTTCATATTCTAACTTAACCTAGCTTACCACCAGTCACTGGAAGATGCTTTAACCTCCGACACATCTGGACACTTCAGGAGGATCCTTGTTTCATTGGCTTCGGTTGGTTACTTATTTATGGAGTACAGGATAACCATATTTATGGAGATCTTCAGTATACTGTATATACGAGGTTTGTCCGGAAAGCCCCCAGCCATGTATTATGAAAAATAGAGACATTTATTGAAAAAGATACAAGAAACATTGTACATGGGACAATGACTCCTCAGTCCCCTTCAAAGACACAACTTCCATTGGGACGACTGGGCCTTTGTTTCTGGATCATAGCTGTAGACCCACGATTCATCTCCGATTATGACCTTTTTGAGGAAATCTAGTTCATTGGTAGCGGTTTTAAGCAAGTCATTAGCAATTGCAGCATGATGTTCCCTCTGCTCTGGTAACAGAGGCAGGGGAACGTATTTTGGCCACAACACATTTCATGCCAAGATCCTGCTTCAAAATCTCAGGCACATTTTGTGACCTTGTCATTTGCTCCCTGTCTGGATGTAATTTCAATAAATAAAGAATTAGAAAAATAAATAAAATCTCAGACACAGTGGTTTTGGAGTGCCCAGATATGCTTCTAGTTCTTGTGCTTTCAGTTGCCGATCTTTGAGCACTTTCAACATTCTCAGGCATTTTGCTTGTTGCGGGCCTTCGAGAATGTGAATTACTTTCAACAGATTCTCGTCTTTGAAGCATTTGTGCCACACTTTTTTTGTGCTGAACTCATTGCATCATCCCCAAAAGCCTTCTGAATCAACAAAATAGTTTCCACAGAGGAATGTTCAATCGTAATGCAAAATTTGATGCAGATTCATTGATCTACCCGCACAATCATTTTTAATGTGATGGCCACAAAGTACACATGCTCTTGCTCTGCCAACGGCATCTAGCATCCTCACTGACTAACAGTGAAGTCATCATTGTCATTGACAAGTCATTGTTTACGCATGTACATTCCAATCCACTATCCTTGGCTGCCAGGTTATATTCATGTCACACAAACTGTTCTTGTTATATTGACAATGGCTGGACTTTCTCTGGACAGACCTCGTACATTATATCTATAGTGTTTAGTGTGTGTGTGTATGTGTGTATTAGTCCCCTTCTTGAATATCCTGTGAATGAATGTACACAGTCAAAGGGTACTATACAGGTTAACATAATGTCTGGGTATTATCATATGACCTTACATCTAACAACATGGAGAGGAATGAACATCTGATTGCTATATTTGTGCTCAATGAATCATACTATTAAACCCTAGTAAGTATTGTGTATTTCTGTCTCTTGTTAGGCAAACCGTGATGAGGGTGGTGAAGACCTTGACAAAGCCATAGACGATGCTAAGGTAAGTAGTGTGAACTGTTTTCATAGTTTAATATATAGTTTAATATATATTTTCATAGCCAACAGGACAGAAGCAATGAAGTATTTTTCTTCAATCTTTCCTGGAGTATAAAAAAAACCCTAATAAATTAACCACTTGACCTCCAAAAGGTTTTACCCCCTTCGCGACCAAGGCACTTTTTTGCTATTTAGCACTGTGCTACTTTCTAGTTCAATAATATTTATTCAAATATAAAGAATAACAGTAGGAGCACGAGATCTGCCCACACGGGGGCTTAAATTGACAGTACTGGCAAATACAAAGCCTTATATGGTGCAAAAGGAAAAGGAAACAACAACAACTAAATTTAATAAGTGTGAACAAATGAATAGAGAGGTCCAGGTAGGATGCACAGACCTGGAGCAGCAAACTTCTGGACCGTAGTACAGTATGGCATGTGCGCATGAAAATAGGAAAGGGGGTGAGGAACCCAGCAGGAAAAAAGAGCAAGAGGAGGAGAAAACAAGAGAGAGAGAGAGAGGAGGGGGGAGCAAGGGGGGCATTGACTTGGGATCATCTGGGGTGTCGGTCACAGGCGGCCAATGCTAGCTGGGGGAAGGGAAGGAAAAGCATATGTAAGCCAAGATTCCCAAATTTTATGAAAACTTGGCATGAGAGGCCTTGAGGATACCAGACATTTGTTCATTAAGCATCAAAGCAGCCATGCGGTCTCTCACGCCCTGGAAATAGACCATGGGTTTTTTTCCAGGCCTGAGCAATTGTTAACTTAGCCGACAAAAATAGTTAGGATGCTAATTTTTGTTGATGGGCATATAGGCCCGGGATGCGGCAATGCAGTTAAGCAAATTTAGCATGCTTTCGAATATTCAGAAGGAACAGAGTGTGCAACTAGCTAAAAGCTGGGGACCAAAAGCCTATCAATTGCAGGCATGTCCTCCAAGTGTGTAGGACATCCCCACGATCCCCACAACCGACAGCAGTGGTAACTAGAACTAGGATTCTCATGGGCGATTCTGGCTGGGATCCACAAGCATTCCAGGCCTTACTCCAGTCCGCCATGTCTATCTCAGATGCCAAATCCCGCTCCCACATAAGAGAGAGAGGCAGTGGACACACGCCTCCGACTACGGGGCTTCATGTATTTCTCAGAGGGTGGCCCACGTTGGAAAAGACTGGGTGGAAGCACTGTGTTACTTTAACTGGCAATTGTGGGGTCATGCAACATGTACACAAATTAAATTTATAAAAAAAAAAATTAAGACAAATAGCTTACTTTGGTGGTATTTGAAACCCAGTGGGGTTTTTTTTTTTTGCAATATAAATGAAAAAAGACTGAAAAATTTGAAAAAATAAACACAATATTTTCTACTTTGTGTTATAAAAAAAAAAATCTAATTTTTTCATAACTTTAGGCGAAAATGTATTCTGCTATACATCTTTGGTAAAAAAAAAAATCCCAATAAGTGTATATGCAAGTATAGACACTATACTGGTAATGGCTGTGATCAGTGACTTATAGTGTGACTGTGATAGTGTGGCAGACAATCTGGCACTAACAGACACTGGAGGGAGGGTCACAAACTGCCACTGATGTCACTAGTGACTCTAATACAGTAATCAGTGATAATACTGTACACTGTACTATTAACACTGGCTGGGAAGGGGTTAACATCAGGGGGCAATCAAGGGGGCTAATTGTGTGCCTAACAAGTGTAATGTGTGCTGCTTTTACTTATTAACCTTGCTGTTTTTTCTCCTTGCCTTTCAGGGAGAAGAAACAGCGATATCGCTGTTCTCTGTAAACAGTGTTCTCTGTGTTTGTAAACACAGAGCTCTGCATGTGATTGGACACAGCCGATCACCAGGTTTTTATATAAGAAAAACAGTTGCGCTAAATAAACATTTAAAAAAATATATATATAATCCAAATATAATGAAAATAACATCCAAAGTTGATTGAAGAAAAAATATTCACTTAAAGTCCAACACCCAAAATATGAGAAATAAATGTAACTTGATTCCAAAGAATAGTTCCAAGATTACTCCAACACCATAAAATTGTGAGATGAAAATATTGAGTGCTGATTCTTCCTTCAGACCCGCCAAAGGGTGAATAGACCGCCACCGGAGGAGAGCACACCTCTAGATTAATAAAAGGTACCTGGGATTGAGACCGCTCTGGCCTGGGATTCAGAAGGAACAATCTGAGTGAGCTCAATTTTGGTGTTTGGACTTTAAAGAAAAGAACTACCTAGCAACCAAGATACACCATAGAAAGGCAAGCCACAACCTCAATCTGGACCCGGCAACACCAGCACCTTCCAAAGTAAAAGAAGCACCAAGGAGAAACTATGGGGTTCATGTGAACGAGTATCTGGGCTGGAGAAAGGCTGTTTATCATATCAGGCGTCTGACCACTAGGAAGAGAGGACCTTTCCGGTTGAGATACCCCGCAGAGGGTTATTTTCTGCCAGCGCATATGACTTGCTAGCGATAGTAAGTCCATTATCTCCGGTAAGGGTACCTTTTATTAATCTAGAGGTGTGCTCTCCTCCGGTGGCGGTCTATTCACCCTTTGGCGGGTCTGAAGGAAGAATCAGTACTCAATATTTTCATCTCACAATTTTATGGTGTTGGAGTAATCTTGGGACTATTCTTTGGAATCAAGTTACATTTATTTCTCATATTTTGTGTGTTGGACTTTAAGTGAATATTTTTTCTTCAATCAACTTTGGATGTTATTTTCATTATATTTGGATTTTATATATATTTTTTTAAATGTTTATTTAGCGCAACTGTTTTTCTTATATACTTTGTTTGGTGTTATTATCACACTATATGTTGCTGCTGCACTGAAGCTTTTAGCGCAATACTATTCACTTTATATTTGATCACCAGGTTTTAGCTGAAATCATTGGGTGAAATCTGCTGCCAAACTTGTGCTGTGTCTAATCATGCATGCATGCCCCAAACCCGGACGCAAGTTGGCTACGTACACCGGCCGCCAGCTTGCAGTGCTGCGAGCAATCGGCAGGTGGTTAAATACATTTTTATATACACCAATCGGCCATTACATTATGACCACCCACCATAACCCATTCAGGCATGGAAGCCACTAGACCTCTGAAGGAATGCTGTGGTATGTGGCACCAAGCCGTCAGTAGTAGATCCTTTAAGTCCTGAAAGTTTTGAGGTGGGACCTCCATCGATCATACTTGTTTTTCCAGCACATCTCACAGATGCTCGTTTGGATTGACATATGAAGAATTTGGAGGCCAGGCAAACACCACACACCATTCTTGAATTCATCAGATCAGACAACCTTCTTTCATTGCTCTGTGGCCCAGTTCTGAGGTTCACATGCTCATTTGTAGGTGTTTTTGGCTGTGAACCAGCATGGACACCCTGACCAGTCTCTGTCTACGCAGCCCATACACAACAACTGAGGCACTGTGTGTTCTGACACTTTTCTTTTAGAACCAACAATATGAGCTACAGTTGCTCTTCTATTGGACTAGACTACAAAGGCCAGCTCTCATTCCCCAGGTGCATCAATGAGTCTTGGCTGCCCATGATCCATTCCCTGGTTTGCGGGTTTTCCTTCCATGGACCATTTTTGGTAGGTGCTGTCCAATACAGACAGGGAACATCCCACAAGAGCTACGGTTTGGAAGTTGCACTGACCCAGTCATCTAGCTATTACAATTTGGCTCTTGTCAAAGTCACTCAAATCCTTACACTTGCCCATTTTATTTGCTTTCAGAATATCATCTTCAGGAACAACATGCTGATTTCACATGCTGCCCAATGTATGTCACCCACTTTCAGGTGCCATTGTACCGAGCAGTGGCAGCTGGTGCTCAATTTCCTTGGGGGGGGGGGGGGGCAGCCCATGGCCCCCCAGCCAGCCAACCAACAAATCAATCACCCCCCGCCTAATCGAGTCTTAGGACTCCCGGCCAATCGGGTCTCAGGACCCGCTTCCTGATCGGCTGGGAAGAGAAACAGGAAGACATTAGTGAATATTCATTTGCTAATGTCATACAACTGGGTGGGCTCACCCTTTTTTAAGCCAATTAGAGCCCCAGGCTCTAATCATGTGCATCTAAAAAAAAAAACCCATTGGAATCCATGGTGCCCTGCAGGTAGATCAGGGGCTGGGTGCATGGATTAGGGGGGTGGCGCCCCTGCGCCATGCATGAGTGGCCGTTACTGCTACCGAGATATTCAATGTTATTTACCTGTCAGTGGTCATAATGTTATAGCTAATCTGTGTATATCTCACATATTGCATGCAATGTAAAAAAGCTGTGATGGAATATGTCCTCTTTAGTGACATATAGTAATTAATAATAAAGCAGTCAGAGTAAAACTTGAGGGTCCAATTGGTGGATGCTGCTGTGTTAGGTTAAAATTGACACATCATCCCAACACGTCTGGTGCTGAAACACTAAGTTTCAGCAGTGGTGCCACAATCAGGGCCAACTTTAATATTTGACCCTGGGCAAAAAATGTTATTGGGTCACCCCGAACCCACTTAACTATTTTCAGGTAGTGCAGGCTCAAGGGGCAGCTGCTTTGGGCCACACAACAGTAACGGGACCCGGGGCAGCTGCCTCTTTTGCCCTGTGTTAAAGATGGTCTTGGTCAGAATGAATGAAAGTTAGATGCAGGAGCATCCTCCAATATGACACCCAGCATTAGGAGTAATAAATGTTTACATAGTAAACGTGCAAAACATTTTTTCTCGGTAGTTCAGCTTTAAATGCAGTAACTGATAGCAAGCGATTAATATGCTCCAAGAAAGTTCACCAAAATATTAATAATGAAAAACAAATAAAGGTATACTTATCTCATAAGTAGCATACAGTATTCTTGCTACAAAATGCCAGGTGCTCTTTAGGTTCCTACTTTTACATTCTTGCTTTGGAATGTTCTTTAACTTGAGTTCTATTGAGTCCTTTTCCTTTCTTTTTTCTTCAAATTTGTTATCTCGTGAGGTGAAATTTCCTTCCTGCATCTAAGCATGCCTTAATTGTCATTCTTTCTCTTGTCCATAGATTATTGCTTCAGTCCTGGTGAGTAATAATCATATCACTTCACTTCTGCCTTTTGTATCCCAATTTTTGACATTTGTGTTGATGAAGTCATTATAATTCACATTTATGTGAAATAAATCACTGTTTCTACCTGTTGATGTAGGAAGTAGGAAAAAGAGATCTTTTGGGATGATTGAAGTCAAACCTAAATAGGGGATGATCCCCCATCATACACATAACTGGTAGATAGTGGCAAGGGAGACAGTTATGATGCTTTTGGATGCCTACTCCTAATAAACACCAGTGGCCTTCAGCCTTAAATCTGCTTGCTCCTGCAACCCAACCAAAGTCAGGTTTTACTGGGAGCATGTTACTAAAGAAAGCTGCTATGCTATAGAGACACTGTCATCTTGCAATTCAGTTCAAAGTTAGAGGCCATAATTAGGTCTGCCTTCCCACCCCGATGACCTACTGATACTCACCTCTCCAGTGATCCCCCATCTCTCCTTTCTCTGTCGCAGTTGGACCAAAAATGGCCAGTTTCTGCTGGTGTCAGAGCCTAGAGGCATGTCACCCATTCAGTCAAGCGAGGGCTAGAGATTTGCCGATAGGCCCAATTACTGTCACTTGAGTGGAGTTTATATGCTTCTTCATACCTGGTAGAATTTGCTATTTTTTCCAGCTGAGATAGAGGGTGGAGCTCTGGAGAGGTGGGTATCAGTGGGCCAAGGGGCCTTTTTGCTTACATTATCATCCTGACCTGAATAGGCAAAGTGACAGTGTCTCTGTAAATTGCGTCTTTCAAGGAAGAAACCTCTGTAAAGGTGACTCTGTTGACTTCCCTCTGAAAACAGTGGAAGGTTTCCCTGTAGGGGAACTATGAGGGGAACTTTACTGGTTCCAATGAAAAATACATGAAATGAAAAAGACACATTGGCAAGAGTGGAACTGGAGTGGCAGTTCCCATGTTTACCAGCATCCAATTAGAAGGTGGCCGGTAGATATGGGACGTTTATGAGGGCACGCTATTCCCTGACTGGTTGGCGATTCATGTGTTAACATACATATGGTCTACTTATATGGCTTGCCAGTAATTATCAGCCCTGAAGGGCGTTTATGGTTTTCCCTGCGTTCTGAGAATGTTAACACCTTGTCTTTAACCATGATGCGTTTTTTGATGGTTTTCGCATCTGGATGATTGGTTAATCATATTACGGAGCATTCTCCTGGTATTTCTTGGATGTACCATGAAGTGGCTGGTCAGTTTGGCATGCTTACCTTGCATGGGCCAGGGAACTGCCGCCGATTGCAGTCTTTTCCTTTTTCTTTAAAGGCATGTTGCTCTTCTATGAAGCATATGAAGGGTCCAGAAGAAGCAGTTTTGTGAAACGCGTTGACCTCTATGCGTTTGTTGTGAAGATATTTGTATACATTTCTACAAATTCCTTGTGATGTGGAAGAAGTAACTATATATGGGACAATATGATCCCTTAATTTTATGTTTTTTTTTTAACATTTTGTAAATAAAGGTATCTGCTTTTTAATTCCATGTGTTTTCTCTTGGTACCAGTAAAGTCCCCTTCATAGTTCCCCTACAGGGAAACTTTGTACTATTGTCAGGAGCCGTAAACCAGGACAGAAAATGCAGTTAAAAATCACACCTTTAATAAAATAGCAAAAAAATAATGCAGTTCATGAACATAGTCAAAAACTGAAGCCAGGGTTTGGATGCCAGAGTGGGTAATCAGACAAGCTGGGGTTAGGAAGCCATAAGTCAGTGTAGTAAGGAGCGAAACAGGAGCAGGTATTGGAAGAGAAGTCAGCCAGGCCAAGTCATACACAGGAACACGCTGGAGATCATAGACCATGCAAGGGCACAGGAGAAATGAGCAAAGCTGTTTAAATAGCCAAAAGGGCTGACTGTAGGCTGGACTAATGAGGCAGGTAATGGTAACCAGTTGAGTCACTGTGGAAACAACGAGTGACTGGTAATTATCCAACAGCTCAGCAACCTCTGTGCACTGATAGAAAAGAGCTGCTCGTAAATTGCAGGAGCCCAGCCCTGCCAACTATCTAGCTATACATGGGATGTTGAACTTATTTCAGCAGCACATAGATCTTCAGGTTCTCTTCAAAGGATAACTTTTGTATAGTTATCATATCTGTGTTCCCATTATTAAAAGAAATGTTCACAATATAATTGCTGGTATACCATTTGCCATTATGCTGACCCTCCTATGTGCATTTCTCTCTTTCTTTTCTTTATGACTTGATGCTTGGCCTTGCAGGAAGTAGCAGATTCAGCATCCGGTGACTCTTCCTCCTTGGAGACTCGTTTTATGACCATCCTGTGTACTCGCAGCTACCCACATCTCAGAAGAGGTGAGAGTTAACCCAGCTTCTTTTCTGATGCATGCAAGTTGGCCCGTTTCTTTTGCTGGATTACTACCATCATGGTAAAGCTGAACTCCCATAAAACAGTTACATTAATGGTTGAATTACACATATAAAAACTAACCTATCCACCACAGGACCTGGAATTCTGCACATCCTCTTTTGTAGTTCATACACCTCTGCTAGACAACACAGCTAGGTGGGTGACTCCACTTTCTCTGTTTTAGTTACAGAATACAGTGGTGTCATCTGCACACTTGGAGCCTGCAGATTAGATGATATCTCATCTACTCAGCTCTCTCCTCCTGTCAGCATGTTTCCTGTCAACAAATGCATGCAGAAGAACCTGATTGGCACCTGGATTGACCGCTTCTGTACAGAAAATACCAGGAGATTTATAACAAGATTGATTCAGGCACTTATCTAGTTGTACGTGAAATACATTTCATTATTTTAAAGGAATACATAGCTGCATTGAAAATCAGAACAAAACTGAGTGCAGAAGATGGGGGGGTCAGTGACCCAATTTTGGTCTGATGGATACAGTATGTACCAGGCCAGGTTATCGACAGATAGGAATTGCCTTATATCAAACAGATGGTGTAAGCTTTTTACTTAAAAAGGATCTTCAGTTTCAAGTACTGTAGCTGTTGACGTTTACAAATCAGGTACTTACCAGTGCCTGGGTTCTAACATTGTCTTCCCACAGCCGGTTCTTCTACTGCTGTAGGTCCCTGAGCTGCCAACTTGGATACAGGAGGTGGCTCTAGCTTTCTGAGGAACCACAACTGGCTCCCCATTGCACATTCTTAGAAGTGAAGGAGAGGAGTTAAAGTGGTTATAATGATATTGCACAGAGTGGTCCTTTACCTCCTCCTCTCCTGCATATGCCCCCATAGCAAGCTTTGCTACGGGGGCACAATGCAAGCAAGCTCCCGAGTTGGGCTGTGTGCATCCATAGACACACACACTCAGTTCGGCCCCAGCACCCACTCCCTCCTCACAGGTGTTTGACTGACAGTAGCAGGAGCTACTGGATCCCACTGCTGCCTTAGTCTCCTGTGATACCAGTAAGAGGGCAGAGAAGAGATGTAGATGGAAGAATGCTGGATAAAGGGGGGGGGGGGCACAACAAGTGGTAAAACATTTTTACCTTAAAGTGGATGTAAACCTGATTCATGAAATGTGACCTAAGCACATATATCTGTAGTGTTTTCTAATCTCTTTCCAAAGCCCTAAGTCCCATGTCTTTCTGCTGCTCCATTCTTCTGTTATCGGCATGATAATTTCTGACAAGTTCTCCGACACCCGAGATAAAACCAGCCTGAAATTTGTGTCGGGTGGTGCTATAAATAGATTAGCAGACATCTTGTCTGGTCACAGCACAGCTCTGAAAGCATCTTCGTTCTTCTGCCTATGTGAAGTGGGGGTGTGTGCCTGTCCTCCAATCAGCTTTCACACAGTGTATGCCAAGACTACACTCCTACTGTTGAACAGAAAGAAAAAATCTCTAACTTTTTCTAAAGAATATAGCAAGCTGAAGACAGCAGATATACATGTAAAACTTATGTAAGGAGATTTGTTTCATCTCTGTGTATCATATGAGGCTGTTCACTTCACTGGGTATATGTGAGGGTTTACATCCACTTTAATGAAGGGGATGTAGAAAGGTAAAAGAAAATGCTTTAACCTTAGAACCACTTTAATCAGGGGTAACTAGGGGTTAAAAAGAAAAGAACGTTATTTCAAAAAAAAAAAATATATATTTTTTTTATACTGTGCAGGTTTATGCAAAATTAGTTGCCAAGCAGGCCATAAGAAAAGCCTGCCATGTAACAGCTGCAAAAATGTTACTTTTTTCAGTGATTGCTGTAGCAAACTGTTACAGTGATCACTAAAGAAAGCCACTGTTACAGACCTAGAGGTTAAAGTGATTGTAAAGGAACATTTTTTATTTAAAAGAAGTAACAAACATGTCATACTTACCTGCTCTGTGCAGTGGTTTTGCACAGAGCAGCCCCAATCCTCCTCTTCTGGGATTCCCCCGCCGGCGCTCTGGGTACCCCCCCCCCCCTTGCTGAGTGCACAGCAAGCAACTATGGGGGCACTCGTGTGTGCTTGCTCCAAAGCCGGCTTTCTGCATCCTAAGAAACAGAGAGGCCGGCTCAGTCCCACCCCACGCTCCTGCCTCACTGGCTGTGATTGAAAGCAGCTGGAGGCAATGGCTCCTACTGCTGCATCTTAGCCAATCAGGAGGGAGAGACCCAGGAGAGCCTTGGGTCTTGTGCACATCGCTGGATGAGATCAGGCTTGGGTAAGTATTTGGGGGGCTGAGGGGGAAGCTGCGCACTGAATGTTTTTTTACCTTCATGCATTCTATGCACAAAGGTAAACAAACGTCCTTATCCAGCCCCCTCGCCCCCCCTTAATATTCCATGAGCTGCATTGCGATTCAGTGCTGTGCATGATAACAGTGGCTCTCTTTGCTCTGCCCCTCCTCACAGGGCAGATCCACAGCAACTGTCAATCAAACTCTATGACAAGGGAGCGGGGGGGGGGGGCTGTGTGGGGCTGGGGAGTGAGCCCGCATGAGTGCCCCCATAGGAGGCAGCATCCTATGAGGGCACTGGCTGAAGAGGAGGAGCCAGGAGAGCCAGTGGGGGATGAGGAGGATTGGGGTTGCTCCATACAAAATTACTGCACAGAACAGGTAAGTATGATATGTTTTTTTAATTAAAAAAAAAACAAAATATAACCCCCTCAAGGGGTTAAAAAGGGGTTAAAAGCGCCAGTGCACCTCGCTTCTGAGGCCTTGTGCAGCCGCTTCGGAAGCGCTGCCCATTTATTTCAGTGGCAGGGGTGGTGGAGGAGCGGTGGAGAAGATGCTGCCTGCAGGACTTTTCCTAACGTCCTGCAAGTGCACCGCCCCAGTGTGAAAGCATTCGTTCTTTCACAATGGGGTGGATTGGGATGAGGTTTTTAGGCGCTTTACAGGCGCTATTTTTAGTGCAAAAGCGCCTGAAAAACGTCTCAGTGTGAAAGTGGCCATATGGAGTTAGGAAGGGGGGCGGAGGAGCTGGGCCAGTACAGAGAGTAATTAGACATTCTCAGAGGATGAGAGGTCTATGACAAGCAAGGAAGGTGGAGGGCAGAAACTTACAGTAAAAGGCGCATTGCAAGTGACTATAAATGTGTTTATGGAAAGGAAAAACACTGCAAGGAAGCAATTAAAAATGTTCAGCGCTATTACCTGCACTTTTCTTTGTGGTGACTGGATCTCTTTACCAGCTTCTGGTTTTAGGCTCTGTTGGTAGTGTGTTTTAGCATTGTCTTTTCTACTGACCCTCTGTCTGTCTACTACAGTCTTCCAGGAGTTTATCAAGCAGACCAACCATGACATTGAGCATACCATTAAGAAAGAAATGTCAGGTGACGTCAAAGATGCCTTTGTAGCTATTGGTGAGTATTGGCAACAAGATGCACTGCAATGAGATGCAGCCCTTAATTATTTAGCCAAAATATTTTATCTTTAGAGTTCGGAGGTCTTGGAACCCCTATCAAGTTTTTATTGCTGTCACTAGGTAGAGAGATTCATCCTCTCTAGATGCCCTGGGGACCACTGTCACAAAGACATAAAATGATAGGAAATCCAAAATTTTACAGATGTCACTAGAACAAGAGGAAAGTTCAAATCTTCAAATGGAGACATCTGTTCTAGTTACTGTCTGTGACTGTCTAGTTACTGTCTTTGTAGAAATTTCTTCTCACTTCCTGTCATGCCCTCGGATCAGGGAGCCAAGGGAAATCTCCTCAATAGGAGCAAAAAAAAAAAAAAATACATTAATGGATTTTAACCTTTTCCTACTATATCCAAAAATAACTTTAGGCAATAAACCTTAATTGTGATATTTTTACAACGCCTGAGTTCCTTTAGGTAAATCAGGTAAATTTGCAGCTATAAACTCTCTTTTTCTTGCTGTTCTTTAGGCTGGGTTCACACTAGTGTGAGTTGGATGCGGGTTTCCACACATCCAATTCTCATGACAAGAGAGTGTGCCCGGCTCTCTATGGAGAGCCGGGCACACTGCGGCCCGGGTCCTGTGCATCTTTGGCTCAGTCTTAGGTCCGAATTCAGGCAAAAATTCGGGCCTGATTCATCCCTGAAACAGAGAACAAGGACGCACCAGACCCCTCTGTGAGCCTCATTTGATTTAGGTGTGAACTCAGCCTTAAAGTGATAGTAAAGCTCCATTGTTTACTTGTATCTACAGGTAAGCCTAAAATAAGGCTTACCTGTAGGCACAGGAAATATCTCCTATATGTGCACCATTTTGGAGATATTTACTATACTAGCAGATGGTGATGTCACCAGCACATGTGCACTGCGCTCTCAATGGGCGGCGCGCCATCCTTTGAGGGAGCTGTGCCGCTCCCGTGACTCCCAAACGCATACCATGATTGTGGCTTGGCCATTCGAATTGCTGAAGCCTGTGAACCTGGAAGGAAGATGGCAAGATGGAAGCCCTGATAGCAATGCATACTAGCACATTATTCTATTACTTTGCAGGGGAATTTTTTTTTTCTCTTTAAATGTGAACCTTTAAATTGTTTATACAGGTCAAAGCAAATGTTCACATGAACGGCAGCACCACCATTTGTTTATAATTACCTTTCCTGTACTCCCTCTTAGGTTCTGTTTGGTCACATGTGCAAAGAAAATTACCTGGTACTCCTGGGTATGGGGAAGCACGTGACTCACTTTTTGCCCCTTTACGTGTTATAGCGATCATGTTTGGTGATTGTCTGCTGAGGCACCTATGGCTATCAAATGGGGCAGATATAAAACAAGGAAAAGAAAAAAAAAAACTGTGCTAATGTGTTAGATAAAAATATCACCTCCAAGCCGCAACTCTTCTGCAAGATACATACATCCCCTCAAAATAACTCATCACACAGCCATTAATGTCTAAACCGCTGGCAACAAAAATGAGTACACCCCTAAGTGAAAATGTCCAAATTGGGCCCAATTAGCCATTTTCCCTGCCCGATGTCATATGACTCTTTAGTGTTACAAGGTCTCAGGTGTGAATGGGGAGCAGGTGTGTTAAATGTGGTGTTATTGCTCTCAATCTCTCATACTGGTCACTGGAAGTTCAGCATGGCCCTCATGATAAAGAACTCTCAGAGGATCTGAAAAAAAGAATTGTTGCTCTACATAAAGATGGCCTAGGCCAGGGGTGACCAAACTACGGCCCTCCAGCTGTTGCAGAACTACAAGTCCCATGAGGCATTGTAAAACTATAACATTCATAGACATAACCAGGCATGATGGGAATTGTAGTTCCAGAACAACTGGAGGGCCATAGTTTGGACACCCCTGGGCCCTAGGCTATAAGAAGATTGCCAAGACCCTGAAACTGAGCTGCAGCACGATGGCCAATACCATTCAGCAGTTTAAGAGGGCAGGTTCCACTCAGAACAGGGCTCACCATGGTCGACCAAAGAAGTTGAGTGCATGTGCTCAGCGTCATATCCAGAGGTTGTCTTTGGAAAATAGACGTATGAGTGCTGCCAGCATTGCTGCAGAGGTTGAAGGGGAGGGGGGTCAGCCTGTCAGTGCTTAGACCATATGCCGCACACTGCATCAAATTGGTCTGCATGGCTGTCATCCCAGAAGGAAGCCTCTTCTAAAGATGATGCGCAAGAAAACCCACAAACAGTTTGCTGAAGACAGCAGACTAAGGACATGGATTACTGGAACCATGTCCTGTGGTTTGATGAGACCAAAATAAACGTATTTGGTTCAGATGGCGTCAAGCGTGTGGCAGCAACCAGGTGAGGAGTACAAAGACAAGTGTGTCTTGCCTACAGTAAAGCATGGTGGGGGGAGTGTCATGGTCTGGGGCTGCATATGTGCTACAGTTAATTGAGGGAACCATGAATGCCAACATGTACTCTGACATACTGAAGCAGAGCATGATCCCCTCCCTTCGGAGACTGGGCCACAGAGCAGTATTCCAACATAACGACCCCAAACACACCTCCAAGATGACCACTGCCTTGCTAAAGAAGCTGAGGGTAATATTGATGGACTGGCCAAGCATATCTCCTAACCTTACCCCATCTGTGGGGCATCCTCAAACAGAAGGTGAAGGAGCGCAAGGTCTCTAATATCCACCAGCTCTGTGACGTCGTCATGGAGGAGTGGAAGAGGACTCCAGTGGCAACCTGTGAAACTCTGGTGAACTCCATGCCCAAGAGGGTTAAGGCAGTGCTGAAAAATAATGGTGGCCACACAAAATATTGACACTATGGGCCAGATTTGGACATTTTCACTTAGGGGTGTATTCACTTTTGTTGCCAGCAGTTTAGACATTAATGGCTGTGTGTTAAGTTATTTTGAAGGGACAACACATTTACACTGTTATACAAGCTGTATACTCACTACTTTACATTGTAGCAAAGTGTCATTTCTTCAGTGTTGTCACATGAAAAGATATAATAAAATATTTACAAAAATGTGAGGGGTGTACTCAGTTTTGTGAGATACTGTGTATATATATATATATATATAATAAAATACACTTGATTCCAAACCATCATAGTTTCTCTTGGTTTACTATAATGGTAAATGATAGGAAACTAGTAGATATAATGGTTCAGTGGGGTTCTTTTCAGGTGTTGCACCACGTCTATGGATATATTGTAAGTTGCTGAGTTTCCTACTGTGTTTTTGCATTGTGTTACCTGTTGTGTAAATTGCTTTAGGGTTATGTTTGTACTATCTTATCAAAGAAACAAACTCTTAAACAGCAGCGACCGGTCCATAAGGGGCGTGGGGGCGCAGCCCCCCTAATCTCCATATGCCAACCCTTAATGTCCATGCGAGGCGCTGGACGCATAGATTATTTTTTTGAAACACATGATTAGAGCCTGAGGCTCTAATTGGCTTCAAAAAGGTTGGGCTTGGGGCGTAGAGCACTGCGCCCCAAGCCCACCCACTTGTGACATTAGCAAATCAATATTCACTATTGTCAGGACAGGAAGCGGGTCTTAAGACCAGATTGGCCAGGAGGAGAAACTGGGGAGTAGGTGCGGACCTGGTGGGAAGGGGGGTTTGTTTGCCCCCCCCCCAAAAAATGGACCACTAGCCACCACTGCTCTTAAACATTACCTGTAATTATTTTTTCTCTTTCCTCTTAACAGTACGGAGTGTGAAGAATAAACCAGGCTTCTTTGCAGAGCGCCTTTTGAAAGCAATGAAGGTAGGGATTATGATGGAGTACCTACAAACCACAAACCAAACTGCAAGAGTACCTTTCATTGTTCCCTCATCTGTACCAGTAGTTTAAACTACCATCCTCCATGCCTGCTTGCCTTGTTCTAGCCCAATGCATGTTTATCTTCTGTCTTTCCATCCATGCTTTAAAGGGTCAGTCCATCCAAATGGGATCATTTAATTATTGGTGGAGCCTGGTATTGATGCCTGAGATGCTCCAACATCTACATCTGCCTGCCTCAGCTTCTTCTTCTGTTCCTGTCTACCTAGGAGTTTTTGGTGTTCCTGCCCACCTTTATCTGTTCTAGCCCTTCCTGTTGCATTCTCCATAATATAAATGAAATGACAAATGTAACACGGAGAGTAGGGACCCATCATAATGGCCTTAGCAGCTGTGCAGACCCAGAAACTACAAAAACATATAAGACACTGTCAGGTGGTTTTGTATAAGAAATATCTATTTTGGAAGGACTGACTCTTTAAAGTAGAACTAGAAAAAAGGGGATCGGCATTAAATTCAAAGTGTGTCTGCATTTACAGTTTTTGTTTTGTCCTCCTGCAAAGTCCCACAGTTACTTGTAGATCCTGCCATTGAAGTCCAGCTAATGCAGCTTCCTGTTGCATGGTGTGGCAACAATGCTGCACTGCTGCTAAATTCAAACAAGAGTTGCCACCCTCTTGCCTGCTTGCACTATGGAGAGATGATAAGTTGTTGCAGGGGGTATGGCTTTTAGCATTGTTACTGCTGATTCACAAACATGTTAGCTTGTCAGTCAGTACCTGGCCATATCTAGTCCTGCCCACTGTTTTCTGGATTGGCAGTGTTACCTCTGTTGCTTAAAATGTCCCACTGTAAGCTGCAGTGTCTCGTAGGGGAAACATGTGAGACACACATAAAGGCTCCGTCAGGGTAGGAAAGTAAAGGAAGCTTTTTGTTTTCTTTATGAGACTTGTGCATCCAGTAACTGGATTTGATATTTGTTAGGACTGTCATGCAAGAATTGTGTTTGCACTTTAGTTGTCCCTTCATATTCCCAATGACCTACCTAATGTCACTTAAAGACAAAATGCACTTATCCTGTATGCCCCTTTGCACTGATTTATAGTAACCCACTCCTCCCTCCCCATAGATGCATTCTTACCTGAATTCAACAGCTATGACCCACCCCCCCACCTTCCAATATACAGGGTGGGCCATTTATATGGATACACCTTAATAAAATGGGAATGGTTGGTGATATTAACTTCCTGTTTGTGGCACATTAGTATATGTGAGGGGGGAAGCTTTTCAAGATGGGTGGTGACCATGGCGGCCATTTTGAAGTCGGCCATTTTGAATCCAACTTTTGTTTTTTCAATAGGAAGAGGGTCATGTGACACATCAAACTTATTGGGAATTTCACAAGAAAAACAATGGTGCTTGGTTTTAACGTAACTTTATTCTTTCATGAGTTATTTACAAGTTTCTGACCACTTATAAAATGTGTTCAATGTGCTGCCCATTGTGTTGGATTGTCAATGCAACCCTCTTCTCCCACTCTTCACACACTGATAGCAACACTGCAGGAGAAATGCTAGCACAGGCTTCCAGTATCCGTAGTTTCAGGTGCTGCACATCTCGTATCTTCACAGCATAGACAATTGCCTTCAGATGACCCCCAAAGATAAAAGTCTAAGGGGGTCAGATCGGGAGACCTTGGGGGCCATTCAACTGGCCCATGACGACCAATCCACCAGGAATCCATTTCCAGGAAACTGTTCATCTAGGAATGCTCGGACCTGACACCCATAATGTGGTGGTCCACCCTGTATATTGGTTGTCAGTTAGTCTGTTGGTCCTTCTGTCAAGACATTTATCAAATATGACACTACTGTAGGCATTGGGATGATACCAAACTAGAGAAATATGATAATTGTCAAAAATAAAGACAAATGAATGCTATGTAATAAAGCAGTGCAGAGCGCATCGATATTGCTCTTCTACCCACAATTGTCAGTTAGATTTCAGGCTGTGCTTTAAAAGTGAATGTACAGTATAGTAGTTTTGTACATATTTCCTTTACCAGCCTTGGTCAGAACTAAAAGAATAAAGATGTACCTTTTAGCTGGGTAAAAATGCAGCTTATAATGTGTATCTGCTTACCAGTTGTAAAAATACTGTTATATACAGAGCTCAAGCTGAAATTTACACATTTACACTCAAAGTCAGTGTTTTTTTATTCAGA
Source organism: Glandirana rugosa (assembly GCA_018402905.1). NCBI lineage: Eukaryota > Metazoa > Chordata > Amphibia > Anura > Ranidae > Glandirana > Glandirana rugosa. Next base: position 3,038,545 of record BLSH010022783.1, read on the forward strand.
CAACCTTGGACAACAACCCAGTATCTTCTACTCTCTTTAGATAACCTATAGGGCTCTAGAAATCCCTTGTATTATGCATATGGTAAAAAGATAGATATCAAAATATCAGTTTAAAAATGTATAAACATAAAGCGAGCTTTCACTAGCTCTGATGAGCAAACATCCCTGGCACCGTTTTGTTGGATTATTGTTGTTGGATCAACAAAAGGCATATTTTGATTGGGTGCATGTATTTTGCCCTTAATGAGATCACCTTTTTTTAAATGTTTACATTGCATTAATTGCTGTTTTGTATATACATGAATGAGTGAATTTATCAAAACTAGAGCAGATAGGATCTGGAGCAGCTATCTATCTTCAACTTGTTTAGTTAAAGTGGCTCTAAAGGCAGAAGGTTGCTTTATTTTAATGCATTCTATGCATTAAGATAAAAAACCTTCAGTGTGCGGAAGCCTCCCTCATACTTACTGAGCCCCATCTCGATCCAGTGATGTGCACGAGTGCCTCAGCCATCCGGGGCTCTCCCTCCTAATTGGCTGAGACACAGCAGCAAGAGTCAATGGTCAAAGTCAGTTAGCCAATGAGGAGAGAGAGGGAGCGGGGATGAACACAGGGCTCTGTGTCTTAATGGACACACAGAGCTGCAGCTCGGCTCGGGTGCCCCCATAGCAAGCTGCTTGCTGTAGAGCAGGGGTCCTCAAACTATGGCCCTCCAGTTGTTCAGGAACTACAGTTCCCATCATGCCTAGTCATGTCTGTGAATGTCAGAGTTTTACAATGCCTCATGGGATGATGGGGTGTAGTTCCGCAATAGCTTGAAGGCCGTAGTTTGAGGATGCCTGCTGTAGAGGCACTCAACAGGAGAGAGGGGGCCAGGAGCGCCATTGAGGGACCCCGATCTGGGCTGCTCTGTGCAAAACCATTACACATTGCAGGTAAGTATAACATGTTTATTATTTTTAAAGAAAAAAAAAAGAAGACTTTAGTATCCCTTTAAGCTTTGAAAATAAAAGATAGAAGTGGATTGGAGCCATGCACATCCGCTCAAGTCTCTTTCTGCTCCAGTTTTGATAAACGCCCCTCGATACTGAAGGAACAGCTATACTACAAAGTGACCAGCCTCTGCTGCTTCAGTAAATCGATAATTGAGATAATGTAAAAATATTTAGTGAAAAGGCGCACATAAAATGTTTACTTAAAGAAATTCACTTGAAAGCGCACTGGATGAAAAATGGGGTAATACTAGGTTCTGCCAGCAACATGTAGGTAGTTGCACATCATTTTAAAAGTCCTGACATAAAGTCCATAAAAGCCGATTGGTGTCTTGTATACCGAAGGGCTGCACCTTTAGGAAGCAAACCGATCTTCTAAAGTGAAAAAGGAAAACAAGAGAGGTGCGCCTCTAAGTGTAACCATAAAAAATACCAATTTATTAAGAGATTAAAAACTACTCACAAGAGTTGTAAGTATAGAAGCATTGCAGTATTTAGCCACTGCTGGCTGTGCATCGACCATCTGTGGGTTCTTGCTGGGCTCCGGATGGGGACTGTCTTGGGAGTCAGAGGACCTGTCGGTGGCTCCCGACGTTTCCTGATTCACACTCAGCCTTCCGTTCCATCACTTCCGGTTCCAGCGCCGTGATGATGCAGTTACGGCAACGCGTTTGCAAGGCCTACACCCCTTCTTCAGGCCGTGTATCCATGGGCTGAAGAAGGGGCGTAGGCCTTGCAAACCGGAAGCGACGGAATGAAAGGCTGAGTGTGAATCAGGAAACGCCAGGAGCCACCGTCGGGTCCTCTGACTCCCAAGACAGTCCCCATCCGATCCTCTCCACTGACCCCATCCGGAGCCCAGCAAGAACCCACAGGTGGTCGATGCACAGCCAACAGTGGCTAAATACTGCAATGCTTCTATACTTACAACTGTGAGTAGTTTTTATTCTCTTAATAAATTGGTATTTTTTATGGTTACACTTAGAGGGGCACCTCTCTTGTTTTCCTTTTTCATAAAATGTTTACTTGTGTGCTTATTTATGTTATTTCCACAGGGTGTGGGGACAGACGAGCGGGCGCTGACCAGAATCCTGACATCCAGAAGTGAAATTGACCTGTTTAACATTCGTAAAGAGTTTAAAGATGCTTTTGAGAAGTCCCTGCACCAGTGTATTGAGGTAATTAACAGACAATGATAGACTGATATCTGATCTTTATGTTTGTTACGTGATCCTAACAGACCTGCTTATAATCGTGTCATCTTAGTGTGGAAATCAAAATGAAAAGCTCTGATCTTGCCTGACAGAAGCTTGCAATGTACTGTGCAGGTATTGTGATGGTACACTGGGGTGTCATTCGAAATGAATGGCACTACAAGGCATGTATGCGCAATGAAATCGTTTTAAGGGGCCCTGAATCTGAACCTTTCTCCCGCATTACTTCTTTTCTGTTAATAGATGTCCTGAGTCTTCTGGGCTGAATAACAGCCACCATCATTCAACTCCCTTCCCCTGAGTCCAGATCATCAATGAACAGCACCGTGTCGAGCTCATGGGTCTGTCACTTTGTGCTCTTCTCCTATCACCATATCCCCAGTCAGTGCATGAACTGATTAGCTCCTTGTGCTGCTTCTTGCTCTCACACTCTGAGCGCTGCTTTACAGGGACTGTAAGAGGCAAATACCAAGTAGATTCAGGTACTCACCACTGAAAAAAAAAATATTTATGAATACAGAGCTTCATTATTGTCTTTATTATCTGCTTAGGGTTCAGCTTCAAAGGAGATCTTCAGTTTGGCACTCATTCAGAAATTAATAAAATAAAACTTTATCAAAGTTAGACAATTCAAACTGACCCTATGATAAAAAAAGACAATCAGAAGTTACGTTAAAGAGGAAGTAAACCCTGATGGGTTTTACTTCCTCTTTGTTGCTCAGCATTACCCTGCAATGTAAAAGCATTATAGGCTAGTATGTATCGCATACTAGCCTATTATGTGACACCTGCATTGGAAGCCCGCGCTGTCCCCGCTCCATCTGTGCCCCTTTTCCTTCTGGGGCCGCGGATTCCGGCTCTGTGATTTGCCGGAGTCGCGTGACATCACTCCCGTGCATGCGCGTGGAAGCCGCCAATCGCGGCACGATCTCAGTGAAGAAACGGCACAGAGGCCGTTTCTTCACGGCGCATGTGCCCAATGATGAAGGCACATGCGAGTACACTGTATATCTCCTAAACCATGCAGGTTTAGGAGATATGCAGGGAACCTACAGGTGAGCCTTATTATAGGCTTACCTTAGGTTAAAGTGGTTATCAAGAGTTGACAACCACTTTAAGTGTAAGAACCATCAGGTCTATCAGTAATACTAAGCTGGCCGTACACCAGTAGTACATTCGATAATGCCAAAAGAGACTTGACAAGTGTTCGAAAGTACTTCAAAATTTAATTTGCTTTTAAAATTTGTTTATGGTATGAATAGAATTTCCTGAACGAAAACCACTTACACTGTTAAAAATTTGCTTGTTCATGAAAAATTTTCCATCCTGCGCCTTTGAATTTTTTCATCACTATGGTTGAAAACAAACATTGATTTGACCCTACTAACCATCTGAATATCAAACCTTATAAAAACTTTTCAAACAGAATTCAGATCAGATCTGGTTTTGGTCTGAATTTTTTGGCTGATTTCGGACCTGCAACAGACCAGAAGACGCACAGGACCCCTGTGCAATTAGTTCCACAGCCATCCCAGAGCTGTGCGAACTGGTGCCATTAAGAACAAGTCTCCTGCCATGTGAATTGGTTGCGGAGAAACCCACATCCAATTTGCATATATGTGAACCCAGCCTTAAGATAAGATGCCTATTCACTGCTATGGGGTTAGGTCACATCTGTTCACCATATACATTGCAGCATAGCATCTTTTTAAAAAATAGGAACATTTTTCTATGTTTAAAATGTACATATTAACAGGTCAATTGAAACAACTGGTAGTTCCACAAAAATGCAATTATTGTGTATTTTGTGTGTGATTTAATGTATCTGCATGTTCCCTAAACAGCATTCTTTATTGGAGCAACGTGCATGTTGGATTATTGGGGTTCCAGACCCTTGAGCTCTGTGTTGAGCAGTGGTCCAGATATCCAGAGTTCTGCCAGCATAGTTTATTTTAGCAAAGCCTTCCAACATACCAGTTCATTAAAAAAAAAAAAAAAAAACACAGTTTATTCGGCCAGATTACATTACAGTACAAAATCAATTGCTTAATTGGACTTTAAGTCTGCAATAACAACATTACAATGAGTGTAACTGTAGAATTGTCTGACATGCATCTCATATAATATATATTTGGTTTTGTAGAAGGTACGCTGCAATATGAGACGTGTTTCCGCTGTTATTGCACTGTTATCACATTATTCTGGAATTCCCCACTGTCTTGCAAAAATCCCTTATACGGCCTTACCATCAAATGATCGCTATGGTCAAATATAGCATGTTAAACTTGAACTGCAGATATATTGTTTAATGGAAAACCCCATTCAGGAAAGACCCCAAATTCCTGAATAGCCTGCTGATTTAACAGGACTATTTTGTGCTGTCCTGCTGTATTGTGTTACATTTCTGGGGCCCTTACTATAATCATTTTTGAACAACCATTTATCATCCTAAGCTAACAATTCCTTTCCTGAATGTGCTCTGAAAAAGGTTCTTTAGGAATAATTTCTTAAATGACAGCTATCCTGTCATGTTTTAGTATCCATATTATTTTAGAGTAAGGGGGAAGACATTAGACTTATTTTTTAATCAATTACCATAATTTATGTGTGATTTGTAAAGTTTTACTAAACCCAGGACTGTATTCACTATACTGTATCTGGTCTCCCTCAGTACACAGAACATGGAAATGCAATTATTTTAGTAAATATAAACTGCTACCTTTTCTCACGTAACACATTGTGATAGCCCTTTACACTGCCCTATCAAACCTGAGATTTATCTTTAGAGCTTAACTTGTAATGAAGTATGTCCCATGTTGTGCAGGCAGCTGTATCCTGTAGAAATCTTCACTGCAGGGATGCCTGTCCTCTTCCAGGTCTTTGAAATTATGGTGCTTAACTTAACAGCTTTGGGTCTTCAGACTTAAAGGGTAAGTTCAAAAAATCTGTAAGGTGATCTTACACAGGCCCCGCTCTCCAACACCCCCCCCCCCCAGTCCCGCTGACCTGTAGCGTGGCGATCTCCCACACTGACACATGAGGGCGCTGCCTCACGGTCCGGGGCTGAGAAGTCCCCCGCAGCTCAATCTCCAAAACGTACCTCGTAAGGAGGTACGTTTAGGAGCATTCTAATTGGTTGGCGCTGTCACATGGGTAGCGCCGACCAATCAGAACCCGCATAGCCCGTCCTGTCACTGCGGGCGAAGAGGAGAGAAAGCCGCTGGTATTTTAAATTCCCGGACCGGTACAGCGGCGATCTGACATGTTAGTGCGGGGGATCGAGGTACTGCAGGTTAGCAGGATAGGGGGGGTTCCTGTGTAAGCTCACCTTACAGATTTTCTGTAAAGGTGAACTTACACTTTAAAATCAGAACAGATGCTCTGATGGGGACATGCCCCCTTTCCTCCTCCTTCACTGAGAAAAATTCCTTCATTAATTACACTGCTTGTAACACAATTTGTGGATGGGGGGAGAGAATTCTGTCACAGATTGTGTTGCAAACAGTGTAAACAATGAAAGAAGGGTTTTCATTGAAGGAGAAGGAACAAGGGGGCGTGTCCCTATCCAACCATCTGTACTGCTGATCTGCCTGAAAACCCAAAGCTGTTACCCATTGCAGCTCTGGAAGTTCAGAGCCAGGAAGAGGACAAGCATTCCTGCAGTGAAGACTGCAACTGCTTGCACAGTGTTGGATACGCTGCATTACAGGTAAGTGATGTACCTAAAGCTGTAGGGGTTTTTTTTAGCTAAACTATTCCTGTGTATTCCCTTCATAATGGATTGTAGGTTATCCAGGAAGTATTTATTTACACTATTACAACAAACACACAAAGAAAACACTAGTATGTGTGATGATCTTTATGTCCCATCATGACTGCTATAATCCATCCAAATGTATCCTGAAGGTTCAATGAACACTTGCCCGCGGCAGCTCTCAATTATTCCTCCAGGTGGCAGGAACATTTGTAAACCAAGAACAAGAGAGAGACTAGGGCGATTGTGCTCTCTCTCTCTCGTTTTGTTCTTTGCTTTACATTCTTACAACAAAGTTGAGTGCTGTCCATGATACTTTTTTTAATTCTATTTTCAGGACCAATTAGATTAGTGGAAATAAAAAAAAGTATCAGCACTCAGCTGTGTTGTTGCAAGCACACCAATACGACTACATTTACGTAAGCATTCTTAAAACCTTAGGAGTTCAATGAATTTCATAGAGTGGCATGTTTTTATAAGAGTTCACTGTGCTTCAAATGTTTCTGGAATGTTTATGTTGTATCTTGGTTTGTTGTAATGTCATCCAAGCCACATATGAAAGGTATATTTTTGTAACCACTAAAACCACCAAGCTTTGGGATATAAGCCTTGTTAAATGCATTCAAATATTTATATCAACATGGGATACCACCTGAAACTTTGATTTTAATTTGAAGAGACGAGTTTAAGTTTCTAAATGTGAAAAACACTGCGCTATTAAATTGTATCTATAAACCTTGTATGTTGAATAATTCTACACAAAGGAATGTGAATATGTAAACATAAACTTAAATATAAATATAAATAAAGTGCAAATCAGCTGCTGCCATAAAAAAGTCAATAAACCATAAAAAGTCACTTAAAAAAAGTGATAGCAGCGCTCAATAAGATCCAGTGCAATTTACAATAAATTGGATAAGGTGCTTGGTGTAAAAGAAAGTCCACTTGAGTGATCATATAGCTTCTCAACCTTCAATGTGACCTTCACCTAGAGCTGCACGATTAATCGTATTAAAATCGCGATCTCGATCTACCCCCCCCCCCCCCTGCGATCTCCATTGGGCATTACCGCAATTTTCAGTGCAGTTAATGGGGTCTGACTTGGGGGGCGAATCAGCGCGACTTGACAGTAATAAAAAGTGCCTTTAGTCTTTCCAAGTCGGAGCGACTTGAGTCTCAGGGGAGAGAGCCAAGTCTGGGCAGACAGCCAACTTCTGAGTCATCATTGATAAGAGTTACAAAGTAATTTTACTTCAAAGGCATTGAACTCTGAGTGAACTCCCCTTCTATAGTTGTTTGGTTTAACCATTTAAAGACTAAATCTTTCCTGACACTTGCTGTTTACAAATAAAAATCCATTATTTTGTGCTAGAAAATGACTTAGAACCCCCAAACATTATATATATTTTTTTTATTTTTAGCAGAGACCCTAGAGAATAAGATGGCGGTTGTTGCAATATTTTATGTCACACGCTGTTTGCGCAGCAGACTTTTAAACGCAATTTTTTTGGAAAAATTACCCCTTTCAAAAACCTAAACAGTGCTGTTAGCCCAATTTTTTTGTATATTTAATATATTACGCCGCGAGAATCGTGAGAGAATCGTGATCTTTATTCTAAGCAAAAAAATTGTGATTCTCATTTTGGCCAGAATCGTGCAGCTCTACCTTCACCTCAATCACCACGTGTATAAGCACACTCTGGGGGCTCACCAGAACTCTGCAATATCACAGCCTTTTGTACCACAACATCAGCGCCAGGGCTCCACTCTCTGCCTTTGTCCCGGATGTCTCAAGGGTTAAACCTCTCCTGCTCACACCAGAACTCTGGAGTATCACAGCCTTTTGTACCAAAGCATCAGCGCCAGGGCTCCACTCACTGCCTTTGTCCCGGATGTCTCAAGGGTTAAACCTCTCCCGTTCACAACATCATAAGGGATAAACATAGGAGACCCTCATAGCGTATCATTGGTAAAATATTTTATTCAAAGTAAAAGAAATCATATGCGCTTACATTTAGGCAGACTCAATATGACATGTATATCAGTGCAGGCTCTGCAGACCATTTCCCACGCCTTCCTAGACAGATCGTAGGTATCCCGGTTGTCAAATCCTTACACTGTGTCGGGTTGCCGTGTAGCCACGCCGCTGACGCGTTTCGTCATATCCGACTTGCTCACAAGGGCTGGCCACACGGCAATCCGAGCCATTAGTATGTCATTAGTATATAGGAGGGCTCGGATTGCCGGGATACCTATGACCTACGGGATACCTTCCATAAAGAGTGAAATGTACTTCCCTCTGACTTCACCAAGTCCAGGTGGAAGTGGGGGGAAAAAAACAAAACAAAACAAAGGACATATAATTCATAAATTGAATTGTCAAGAGTATATTTCAGGTCTGATTTCATGACTAGCCTCTGAAGCAGCCGGCAGAGACCAGCGAAACTGGTCAGGCATGATTTATACCTATCCACCTCCAATCCTTGACCCACCAGGGATCCATGCAAAAAGTGGAGAACTCCATATTAGATGGCCTATCTACAGATTAAGACTTACCCCACAGACTTTGAAATCTGATAAGTATACCATCTCATTGTGTGAAGGACTCCTGACACCCTGTTGGGTATTTCCACCAAGGAGCTGCTTCCCATGCTCTCTGGAACACGAGACCCACAAGTCTGGCTATAGTTACCCCAATAACTAGGCAACACCAGATTTGGAGTAAACCAGAAGAACTGCTTTATTTGAGAAACACACTGAATTTATACACTTAAGAATGACATCCCCCCCAAGCAGTTTACCCTAACAATACAACTGTAACCAGCAACATAATTAAACAAAGTAACATTACTGCAAGGAACATCCAGGGCCCATAATCAGTAGGTAAGAGGCTAGCATTCAGTCCCCTCCAAAAGCCTCTGTCCTGGGAGAGACTATCACACATTGGATCTGTGACTGTTTGGCATGTGCCTTCATGAAGAGCTGTACATAGACTTTAATCATTTATAATCCAACACGGAACCTGTTGATACTTGCCATCAGTTGGACAAACTGTACAGTGCGGGGGAGGAAACAACTACTGGGGTTAACACCACTGTTTAGAACCCCAAGTGAATCTTTACAACAGTCCTGTTAGCTCGGAAGTGTACCTTCTCTGGACAACTGCATTCTTTTGGGCCACCATAGACGATTTGTATGTCTTTGAACTTACAGTTGGAATTTATTTACTTACAGCACAGCCATGGACATCTGGAATGTTGGCCCCAATGTTTGACCATCCATGGATCATCCCTTGGAATACACCCCTGACAATTCAGTTTATGAATTAT
>BLSH010022783.1:3050629-3063018 GCA_018402905.1 Glandirana rugosa
GTTAACCAGTCCTGACAATGGAACCCACCTCAAAGGAGGAAGGGAACACACCAGATTCTAGAGATTTCACGTAGGAAAGACATGAGGACACATACTGAACCGGACCGACTGAAGGTAAGGTTAAAGTCAAGGACTAAAAACGAGGACTGATACGACTGAAGACCAAAGGACTGGACGTCGAGCAGACTAATGGGCGAGACCATAGGTTTGGGACGGAAGACAAAAAAAATGATACAAGGACTCAACACAAAGAACGGTAGAAACACACTAAAATTGGTGAACGGCTGGCGGCTAGCCGCTAACTGCCGCTGTTTCACCGAGCAAGGGCTCACTATACACGTTCCCGCAGCCGCCGTCGTATGACGGCGATTTGCGGGAACGAGCCACTTTGTCGCCGTCAATCGCCGATCGGCGGTCGGCAAGTGGTTAAAATCACACAAAGATGGCAAGAAACACAACTCAGGAACATAGTAAAAAAAACAGAAGGCAGGGTTTGGATACCAGAGCGGGTAATCAGACGAGCTGCAGGTCAGGAAACCAGAAGTCAGCATAGTCAGGAGCAAAAATCAGGAACTGAAATTGGAATGGAAGTCAGCCAGGCCAAGTCATACACAGGAGTACAGAAAGGATGCACTTTAGAGATCTTAGACCACACAAGGGAAGGAGGAAACTCCACCCAAGGTAACAGTCCTGACCAATTGTTATGGTGGTCTGAAATATAGGAATGCCCAATTGAATCATGGGTGATATGCCGAGGAGAAGGAAAGGAAAATGCATTATCCAACTGTGCACAAAAGGCTCGCCAAAACCTGGACACAAACTGGAACCGAAAAAAAAACCCAAGCAAAAATTGATGCCAGTTCTTTGAATGTAGGCAACTTCTTTAGCGGAATGCAATTTGACCTTTTCGAAAACCGGTTAGCCACCATAAGAATAACTGTGTTGCCCTGGGAGTTAGGTAAATCCACAATAAAATCAAGGCATGTGGGTCCAAGGCCCTTTCCACTGGATATGGGTTGTAGGAGGCCCACTGGGAGGTATTGGGGTGGTTTATTATTGGCACACATGGGACAATCGGCTACAAAGGCGGTTAAATCAGCATGGAGACTAGGCTACCAGAATTGTTGAGACATAGACAATATGAGTTGATTCTTCATTGGGTGCCCAGCTGCTTTAGGAGAATGGTAGGTCTGCAACAAAGCAGTGCGGAGATTCTCGAGGACAAAGCAGGGATCATGAGGTTTTCCAGGAGGAGAATTGATCTGAGAGGTCAGAATTCTCTCATGCAAAGGTGAAATGAGACTAGTGTGAATAGTGGCCAAAATGGGGTTTAGAGGTATCACAGGCGTAGGAAAAAACTCCATTTTGAAATATGAGGAAAACTGCCATGATAATGCATCTGCCCTTATATTCTTAATACTGGGTAAGAATGGGGCTATGTAATTGAAGCTAAGTATGAGCCGAATGGCGCTGCTCTATAATAAGTTGAAGAAAATGTACTAGTAACCTTATGATTCAAATAAATATGCTACATCAAAACTACTGGAAAATGAGAGATGTATATGAAGCAAGTGACGGTAAGGGGTTCTAATAGGTGCTATGGATGAAAAATAAATATCCGACGGTAACTAAATTAATTTAAAATGATAATAAATGTAAAAAACCCCTAGGTGATGTGTTGGTGAAAGGATTGACATACAAATTCAAAATTAAAAATGAAAAAATAAAAATTCATATATACCCAAATGTTCTACTGGATGCTTAAGGGTATAGGTACAGGTTGAGATCCTAGAACATGTATAAACTATATATATAAATATATACTGGAGCGGCTCCAGTAGACGTCCGATGACGTCCGATGACCAAATGCGTAGGGCGGTACCGTTACACGTCACTCGCGGCAGCCCGTTCGTTTGTGGAAGGAACGCAGACAACACGGCGACGGATGATTTTTTAACAAAGGCTTTGATGCATCGTTTTAAATGTGAGTGCAATATTTTAAATACAAATAGATCTTTGATGTGGACATATTACACAAGATTGTTCCCTATTCTTTTGTGCCTATGATCGGGGGGACCCTAACGGCAAGCTAGGATCGTCCTTCTGTCTGCACCCCTTAGGGGGACCATGGTCCGGTGAGTGTCTAGGGCATTGGGGAGCATATGAGCACTGAAGGGATCACTATTGAAGTGGAATTGCTGTGTTCTGTTCTAATGACACTTAAGTATTTGCCACAGTAGTCCTGAGCAGGACTAAGGACACTGAACAAACGGAAATTGCACAGAGACTTTTTTGTTGGGTTTTGTTTTGTTTTTTTAGCATGGATAATCACTTAAGCACTTTGCACTTTTATATCACATGAGTATTTTGGTTGTGATGTAATGTGAAATACCAACTGATTTTGCACTGAGCACTTTTTATTATTTTTATTTTAATATATTTATTCTGGATTTATACTTTATATTGAATATTAGGTTGTGGTATATAATTATATCTTTGCACGTGGATATTTATATATATATAGTTTATACATGTTCTAGGATCTCAGCCTGCACCTATGCCCTTAAGCTTCCAGTAGAACATTAGTTGCATAGTTAGTCAGGTTGAAAAAAGACACAAGTCCATCTAGTTCCCACCAAACAAAAAAAAAAATGTATATATATATATATATATATATATATCTATATATAGAAAACCAAATAATCCCATATACAATCCTTCACCCAAAGTTAATCCAGAGGAAGGCAAAAAACCTCAGCAAAGCATGATCCAATTTGCTATAACGGGGGAAAAAATTCCTTCCTGATTCCCTGAGAGGCAATCGGATTCACCCTGGATCAACTTTAATCCGATGGACATAAACTGGAGGCCCCAACCTATACCGATATATAGCATTCTACAAGCATCTTTACTCACGGTTGGAAAAAGCCGTCCTCCACTACATGAAGAAGGTCCATATTACCTGGTAGTGGAGAATATATCCTGTTAAATAGTGCATTAGGGCACTTATGTTTGAACGGCTTACTTATATTTATATTTGGGCATATATGAATTTTTATTTTTATTTTTTCATTTTTAATTTTGAATGTGTATGTCAATCTTTTCACCAACACATCACCTGGTTTTTTTTTACATTTATTATCATTTTAAATTCATTTAGTTACTGTCGGATATTTATTTTTCATCCATACCACCTATTAGAACCCCTTACCGTCACTTGCTTCATATACATCTCTCATTTTCCAGTAGTTTTGATGTAGCATATCTATTTGAATCATAATGTTACTAGTACATTTTCTTCAACTTATTATAGAGCAGCGCCACTTGCCACCAATAATCCAACCATTTATTTGGAAAACAGCACTTGTGTGAAGTTTTTCCGGTGGAGGCAGCAGCTCTAAGAGTAATAGAGTCACCTGAACCATTAGCTGGGAACACTCTCACATTTAAGTATGAGCCGAACACCCCCCCCCAGTTCGGCTCGCATCAGAACACCGCAAACAGGCAATACGTTTGTTTGAATACGCAACAGGCAATACGTTTGTTTGAATACGCAACAGGCAATACGTTTGTTTGAATACGCAACAGGCAATACGTTTGTTTGAATACGCAAACCCTATTATAATCAATGGGACATGAACAGGAAAAATCAAAAGTGCTAATTTTAAAGGTTTATATGCCTTTTTGTTGCCATAAAAAGTGTATGGGGACCCGGGTACTGCCCTAGGGGACATGTATCAATGCCAAAATACTTTTTAAAAAGATTGTTTTTTTCAGGAGCAGTGATTTTAATAATGATTAAAGTGAAAAAAAAATTAAATATAACTTTAACCACTTGCCGACCGCCCTTGACGGCGGCTGCAAGAGCCAGTATTGTGAGCGCACGCGTGCCGCCGGAGGCTTTCTCGCAAGCTCACTGTGTTTGGGGGGGGTGCCAGGGAGCGGGTAGGGCGGACACGATATCCGCTGGCTACCCGCGATGGCTCCCCCACAGTGAGAGAATGGAGGTCCGTGTATGTAAACACGGATCTCCGTTCTGACAGAGGAGGAAGGGATGTGATCACAGGCTTCCTGTATATGAAAGCCATGATCACACCCCTCCCCCTGCCAGCCCAGCCCCCATACAGTAAGAACACACTGAGGGAACACGGTTAACCCTTAGAGCACCCCCTCCAGGTTAACCCCTTCACTGCCAATGGCATTTACACAGTAATCAATGCATTTTAATAGCAATAATCCCTGTATAAATGCCATTGGTCCCAAAAAAGTGTCAAAATGGTCCGACATGTCCGCTGCAATATCGCAGTACCGGTAAAAATCGCAGATTGCCGCCATTACTAGTAAAATATAAAGAAAATAATAAAAACCCCATAAATGAATTCTCATCATCGTAAACACAGCAACTTTTGTGCAAACCAATCAATTGTGATTGTGATTTTTTTTTACTGCAAATATGAGGAAGAATATAAATCGGCCAAAACCGATGAAAAAAACTGTGTTTTTATATATTTTTTTGGATTTGTAGTTTAGCAAAAAGTAAGAAATATTGTTTGTTTTTTTTTGGCAAAATTGTCGCTCTTTTTTTTGTTCATAGAGGTGATCAGAAATGATGCAGAGGGGATCAAATACCACCAAAAGAGCTCTATTTGTGGGGAAAAAAGGAAGCAAATTTTGTTTGGGTACAATGTCAAACGACCGCGTCAGTTAAAGCGGCGCAGTGCCGAATCGCATAAAGTGCTCTGGTCCTTCCGGAGCTGTAGTGGTTAAATATCGTGCCCGGGGGGGGGGGGTCCCCTTAGGCTGCCTGTAAAGTGGCGGATCAGTGTTATGTTTAGTACAGTGCCACCGCAAAATGACATTTCTAAAGAAAAAATTGTCATTTAAAAACGCTCACCGCTGTAATGTATTGCCGGCTCCGGGCTCCGGGCAATATAGATCAAAAATCACTGGAGAAATTTGCGTGGGGGTCCCCCCAAAATCCAGACCAGGCTCTTTTTTTTTTACATTTTGTCACGGGGTTTGTTTATTTATTTATTTTATTCAGATACTTACTGTATATAGCGCAATGAATTTACGCAGCACTTTTACATATACATTGACATCAGTCCCTAGCCTCAAGGATCTTACAATCTAAGGTCCCTAACTCACATTCATACATACGCATACTATTGTCAATTTAGACAGGATCCAAGTAACTTACCAGCGTGTCTTTGTAGTGTGGGAGGAAGCAGGAGTACCTGGAGGAAACCCACTCAGGCACAGGGAGAGCATGCAAGCTCTAGGCAGGTAGTGTCATGGTTGGGAATTGAACCAGCGACCCTTTTGCTGCTAGGTGAAAGTGCTAATCACTACATCACTGTGCCACCCCACTCTTAACCACTTCAATACACTGTGTTATACTACACTGACTGCACCATATAGTCTGGACTATATGCTACGGGGACTGCACTCTATAAAATTGTAATACAGTGTACAGTCAAAAAAAAAGGCGCTCACAATCATATAAATAACTGTGAAAAAGAAACAGTCCATAAAGTGCTACATGCTGGATGGATATAGCAAATCAAACACTGCCACTAGGTGGCTAGCTGATAGAGTACAGTTCAAACAGTTCCAAAAGAGGTTTATCTTCAGTGAAAAGAACCCTCCGCCAGGCACTGATGACACCCCGCACTTACCGGAACGTTGTGACCCCCATTACAGAGGTCAAAAGCGCCTTAGTGAGAGCTGTCCTGCCAATATCTTTTTATTCACCAATGGAGGTGTGGGATTGTTGCTACAAAAGGGAGACCAGGAAGAAAAAGAAGAAGGTGCTCAGATCGTGAAGTAATCAATGGAATTTTAATAAAAAATCATGGATCACTATACAATAGGTCCATAGCAGATAAAACATTTGCAGATAAAAACAAACAGCCCATAGGCTGACATGAGGAAGCAGGGGATGCCGATTGCGCTCCACCTGCGTCCCTTAGAGTGGAAATGACGCGTGCCACTGCCTGCCACCCGACACAGCGTTTCGTCAACAGCGCATTGGCGTCATCAGGGGTCATGGGGTTGCACACGTCACTTCCTATTTAAGTACAAAACCACTCAGTGTGTCAACCAATCAGATGTGGAGGCGGGGATCAACACGTGAGAGTCCCGGTGCCAATTAACTCATATGTTAAGTGAAAAGTGTGTATAAATGACGCTAAGCCTAATGAGTATGAAAACTAAGGATCGCCACATGCGAATACTAAAAAGGCTCCATCTAGTGGCTGGATGCCAAAATGCATCAATATGTGATCCAATAAAAAGGTGAAAGGAATTTTCTCTTATGTGAAGAGTTGGCCAAAAGTGATTGTTATTAGTCAAGAAAAACTAGAAAAAAGGAATTAAATATAATATATGTACGAAAAATATATGTATGAAATCATGAAATATATTTCAAGTGTCCTAAGAACAAGTGGACTGTGAATCGCTATATATGGAAGGAATGAACTCCATCTGGTGGCTAGATTTTGAGGTGCATTGCTGTGCAAATGTTACATGTGAAAATAGAAAGTGAATAATAATAAAAATTAGTGTGTTTTAAATATACCCACATATTGAAAATAGTCGATATTATTTAAATGCTCAGCCACTCTTGTACTCAAGCACCTTGTGGTCCGCCCCACATACTGGAGCCCACAAGGTCATGTGACAAGATAGGTGACATGAGTTGATTTGCAAGAAATACATTTGATACTCATGGCCTGTGCTAAAGGAACTGAATTTATCTACCTTTCTTTTGGGAAATCTAGTGGTCTTGCAAGCTTTGCATCTTTTACAGTAGTAGAACCCTTTCAGGTCTAAAAAAATGGGATTCCTAGTAGGTGGATCACTAATATTAGGATATATCCTGTTTCTAAGGTTTTGGGATCTCTGATAAATAAATCTGGGGTGTTTTGGAAACAGTTTGGATAAAGTATTATCCTGTAAGAATAGAGGCCAATGCCTCTTTATTATTCTTTCCAAGGATCTGAAGTTTCTGCCAAAGGTAGTTACAAAGGCCAAGAATTCTAGAGATTCAGGTATAGCTGGGTTGGAGGTGGAACCAATAGCCAACAGGCTGTCTCTGTCCAAATCTCCTATCTCATTTTGGAGAGCTCTCAATGTAGTCTCATGATATCCCTTCTCAAGAAATCTGTTGATCAAAATATCTGACTGGTCCTGGTAATCCACTCTGCTGTCGCAATTCTTCCTTATCCGCATTAGTTGTCCTTTGGGAATTCCTCTTAACCACGTGGGGTGGTGGCAACTAGCAGTAGGTATGAAGCTGTTGCGTTCAGTGCTTTTGAAGTATGTACGAGTGGTTATCGGATTCCCCGATTTTACCAATACCAGATCTAGAAAATTGGCTCCAATTAGCAGAAAACTGTAGTCCATATATTTTTTGATTGATTTCCCGAACTAAAGCTTCTAATTCCTCAACTGGCCCCTCCCACAACATGATAATGTCGTCAATGTAGCGTTTATAAAAACACAATTGTGGGTGGCGGCCAATGTGGATGTTGTCTTGTTCCTACTGGCTAAGGAAAATATTGGCAACACTGGGAGCATACTTCGCTCTCATGGCCACGCCCTTTATTTGTTGAAAGAATTCTTCATTATGCCAAAAATAATTATTGGGCATGGCCAAGGCCTTAATAATAAACTGGATTTGTTCAATGCGGAGTCCAGATTTTTCGTTAAGGGCTTTTTCAGTTGTGCGCAGAACACCAGAGTGTTGTAAATTGGTATATAATGATTCAATGTCAATGATGACAATCCATGTGTCACCATTGACATGTACATTCTTGAGATTGTTCAACAAATCCTTACTGTCCCTAGGATAGGAAGGGTAGGACTGTACGATAAGTTGCAGGAAGCCATCTATGTACTTACCCAAGCGGGAGAACACAGACTCTATGCCACTGATGATCAGTCTCCCGGGAGGGTGAGTATTGTTTTTGTGTATCTTCGGTAATTGGTAGATCACTGGAGCCTCAATCAGAAGATATCTAGCTTTTTTTTAGTTAGAATTCCCGTCCTTCGTACCTTATGAACCAGTCTTTTCAGAGTTGCCTTTAGTTTGTTGGTGGGTCACTCCTCATCTTCTTATAAGGGGTAGGGTCGCCGACCAATCTGTTTAATTCTTTATTATAGTCTTCCTTATTAAGGATTACGACACCACCACCTTTGTCGGCAGCTCTGATTACTATATTTTTCTTTTTTTTCTAACGCTTTGATCCCTTTCTGAATGTTCCCTTTCTTCTTGGATCGAGTTGGTTTTAAATATTTGATGTTATTCAGAACCATGGATTTGAACACCTCCAAAAACTGGCTCATGGACTTTTTAGGATTGAAGTTAGATTGGTTCCTTAGACCACTATTTTTAAATTCAGTCATCTCCGCGTCAATATTAGGGGGATTTTCTGAAAAAAAAAATGTCTTTATGTTAAGTTTTCTAATAAAATTTTCAGTATCTATAAAGGCCTCAAATTTATTAATGTCCCTCTCGGGAGCATATTTTAGGCCTAATTCAAGGGTCCTTAGCTCATTTGTGGTAAATGTCTCATCACTGAGATTAAAGATACCCAGACCTGTTATTCTCTTTTGCGTTTTCTTCTTCTGTCCTCCTCTGTTTCCTCGTTTCCGTTTCTTGGTGGTTCTGAATTATACATATTGGGGTTGTTCCATTGATTCCACTGAGGTGGACCCTGATGCATAGGTGGGGGTCTCCAATCTTGATGATCTTGTGGAACCCTTTGGTGGTTCATACCCCTCCCATTCCCTTGTGGGGCCCGGGTTCCACGATTCGGTACCCTCCATCCTCCTCTTAGGGGATCTCCATGTAATGACATGACCCAGTCAAACAGGTGCAGAAAAATTGGGCCTTGGTGGTGGCAGACCACTAATCCTTCGCAGTTACTCATAACAATTAAGAATTGTTATGGATGAGACTTGGGGCGGTGACCGGATGTGCAGGTGAGAGGAAGGAGGAAGGCTGCTCTCCTCCCTCTCCCTCCCAGTGAAGCTCTGGATGCCGAGATGCTGAACGCCAGCCCACGCTAAACCTGGGCGCACACTCTGGGTTAGGGAACTCACTAGCAACCCGCTACTCCGGACATGGCACGGACCGCGGGACGAAGATTGGCAGGTCTCCAAGATATGGGAAGCCGGCCGCCCTATCAATTGAACCGCTTCCCCGCTAAAGGAACTACCCGATACCCCCGCTGGAAGCAGGAGGGGAAATCCGAGCGACCTTTACAATAAGATCACAAATTGGTGAGATGAAAAGGCATGAAAAGACCTAGACCTTGAACGATATGCGGTAAGGTAAGATAAGCGGAGAAAGCGGTGGCCGTGACCGGAAAGGTTCGTAGAAACGACTATTCCTTTTCACTTTTGGTAATGCATGCTGTATTATGAATAATAGCAGAAGATACACTGACATCCTCTGTAAAGACTGCTAAACTGTGTACTCCACAAATACATTGTACTTTGCATTGTGCCATCCTGCAAGGGAGCATAAGACTGCACATAAAAGTGCGCTTGAGGAAAGACTGTCTTCTCTTTGGAGTAGGCTGGGCCTCCCATCGTACCCCACGGGCTTTACCTCTTTTTTGATTGTAAGACTGAGCCATTACCCGCTTTCCCTGGCACAGAACATTTGTACAATAATATTGGAAAACGGGCTGGAACCCTGAGTATAGATAGCTGAGTTAAACACTCTATACACCGTATTACATCATCGTTTAAGGGAACACAGGACTGGATATAAGGAGGTGTGTTCAAAAAAAAAAGAAAAAAAAAAAGGGGGGCTCACCATCCTAGAGAGTGGGTGGCTTGGGCCGGACCACAGGACCTGGGAGGGTGTTTTCCACTATATCTTGTGGGCTCACCTCTGGGACTTGAGGACCGGACTACCACCCCCTATGTATTAAACAAACGAATATAACAAAGCAAAACATAGGGGGTAGGACCGGTGATAGAAAGGCGATATAGAACATTGCAACATCGCAACACAACAAAATACTTAAATCCATATTAAAAGGTCACCCCGAAGAACAATACTCCATAAAGGAGCCAGTGATAGAAGCCCCTAACAAAAAAAAAAAAAAAAGTCCACGCAGAAATAGGGGCAAGTGGAAAGAGCGATATCAGTGTAGAAAATAAAAGTGAAGCATGGATAAAGACAAAGGGAAAGAGAAGAAGAACGCAACAGGCAACACACAGGGAAAATCATCCCTCTCCCCAGTTAAAGGGGCGACAACACCCACAAACTCAAACAAAAATCCAGTTGGAGGATCAGTGACCCGGAAAAACCAGCAGAAGGGGATAAAGGGGGAGCAGAAACTGGAGATCTCTACAATAATTATGGAAGAAAAAACAGAAAAAGAGCTGGAGCCAACCATGAGGGAAGTATTTGAGGCAATAAATATATGTAAAACAATGGTGCAGGAGCTGAATGAACAGGTGAAGAGCCTTAAAGAGGAGATTTGCCTGATCAGGCATGATGCACAAAAGACGCAAGAAAGGATGAAAGAAATGGAAGAGAGGATCAGTCAAACAGAAGATGAGATAGGCCCAATAAAAAAGGACATACAGTCTCTGGGGAAGAAAATCGACCGATTCATCGATAAAATAGAAGATATGGAGAACAGATTAAGAAGAAACAACTTGCGGATAATGGGGCTCCCAGAAAGAAGCGAAGGAGCAAACCCTATAGAGTTTGCCGAGAAATGGCTAGTGGGGAACTTTGGAAGGGAAGTATTTTCCCAATTTTTTGCGGTTGAAAGGGTGCACCGAGTTCCATTCAGACCCCCACCACCAGGAGGACGTCCAAGAACGTTTATGATTAAAGTTCTCTTTTTCAGGGATAAGGAAATGATCCTTAGGAAGGCGAGAGAAAAGGGGAATATAATCTACAATGGGAATCGGATATCAATCTATTCGGATTTCTCTCCAGAGATACAAAAAAAACGGGCAAAATACATGGAAATAAAAAAAAGGCTCCAAGAGAGGAAAATTACATATGCAATGCTCTACCCCGCGAGACTACGGATAGTGGCAGATGGCGACACAATCTTCTTCAACTCTGCAGAAGAGGCGCAAAACTGACTGGAGAGATATAGCATGAAACCTCAGACGTCGGGAGAAACATAGGGGCCTAATTAATAGATACAAGCCGTTACATCAAAGACGTATAGACTATTCCTATACCATATAGGGGGGGAGGAGGGAAGAGGGTAGCCGTAAAGGAGTAAGGGTAGGAGAGTGGTCAAGTGTGAATGTTGGCTAACGAAAGAGGTATGGTAATAAAACAAGGGAGGGATGGGGAGATAGGAAAGGGGGGAGGGATGGGGTGGGGAAGGGGTAGGGTGGGTAGAGAAGGGGGCGAGAAAGAATCTGGTCACAAAAAAAGCCCAACAAGTGGACCCCGTCGGGGTCAAGAGTGTGCACGAGGTGAAAGATACTCCCACCCGGAATTTCTGAGGAAACCGGATGGTAGTAGGATGAAAGGAACAAATAGCACGAAACAGAGAGGGAAAGGAAGGGACACTCTAACAGACACTAAGGAACAAAGAAAAGAAAATAAGAAAAAAGAAAAAAAACAACAACACGAAAATAATCGAATTTCACAGACACAATATAGAGCATACGGAAAAAACACACTAAGGGGGAAGAAACGAGTAAAATGCTTAAACACGATTAGGTGGCACAAAGATAGGATTAGACTATATGCCGGCTGCTGAATGGCAAATATGTTCATGGAATGTCAGAGGACTAAATGATACAAAAAAAAGAAGCGTAATAACAACAATAAAACAACACAATGCAGAAATAGCGTGCCTACAAGAAACACATCTGGTAGAAGAAACAATTAAACATCTGACCTATAGGAGCTATCAACAACAATTTCACTCAACACATACGGCATACTCACGAGGGGTGAGCATAATGGTTAAAACTGGGATCATGTTTGAGTGTAAAAAAGTCAAAAGGGATAATGAGGGTAGATATATATTCCTACACTGCGTGATAGAGGGGAAAGAATGGATTCTAGCAAATATATATATACCCCCACCTTTTAAACCTGATATATTATATAAACTGATTGCCTTTGTCTTGAATAAACCCGGGGTGCCGATTCTGGCGGTCGGGACTTCAATGGAGTCATGTCAGAAAAACTAGACAGATATCCAAACAGAAGAGAGGCCAATTCCACTGCAAAGAACACACTGGTGCAGATAGTGGAAGAAATGGACTGGAAGGACTTGTGGAGAACAAGGAACCCTGCTGAACAGCAGTATTCCTATTACTCAAAGACACATGGCTCCCTCTCACGAATAGATATGGCTATAGGGGACGATCTAACGATCGGG
>BLSH010022783.1:3066894-3076997 GCA_018402905.1 Glandirana rugosa
AAGAAATTGAGGAGGGTATGAAATTATCAGTCAAATGTGCACCCCTAGAGGACACCTACAACGGGACGGAGGTCGTGAAGATATAATCGAAATACAAAACAAAGTAAGAATTAATTAAAGTATAAAGATAGGGGAAGAAGGCAGCACAATGTTGGAGAGTCCACCTAGCGAACACAGCGGTTTTTTATCGAGGTTCCCACACCATGTCGGTCAGGAGGGAACAGGGACCCCGCGACGTCGCGGACGTCGGGTTAGGACCGGACAGAGGGGAAGGTATAATTAAGAGACTTGTACCACACCCTTGGAGCTATTTTTTGGCGACACAAGCGATCCACCTGAGAGGTTGTAACACGACGGAAGAAGGGGATAGAAATATGAAATTAATTAAGAATGAAACAAAACATAAAGCTAATATAGAAGTGCTGGAGGCAGGGCAACATCCACAGGAGATCCCCACGTGTAAACTGACTATTAAAGTATGGGAGGAGTTAAAGAAAGCATTAGGATACCAAGGGTTCACAATATACTCCCCAATATGGGATAATAACAACATACAAGAAACGCTGAAAGTAGAATGGAATAAGGAATGGGAAAAACGAGGAGTAACACAACTTAAACAGCTATATAAAGAGGGACATATTAAAACATTCACAAAAATAGAAGAAGAGTATGGGATAACAAAAAAGTCCTACTACACTTATCTGCAATTAAAACACGCACTGGAGAGGCAGTTTAATAACGAGATAGTAGAGTGGTGTGAACTAAATAAATTGACAAAGGTAATAAATAAAAATCAGGCAAAAGGAATGATCTCAGAAATCTATGGGGAATTGAATAAGGAAGTAAGAAACACCACTAAGGAACTAGCATGTAGGGGAAAATGGGATAGGGATGTGGGTGGAATTACAGAAGAACAATGGGAGAGAATATTAGAAATGTGTCCAGTGGTATCCATGTCCCCGTCCCAGAGAGTCTCACACCTAATGCTGATCCATAGGGCCTACTACACCCCACTGCGACTGTTTCGGTTTGGGAACAGACCAGACTCAAAATGCCCGAGATGTGGCGAGGAAAATGGCAACCTTATACACATGCTATGGAGATGCCCTAAACTACACAGATATTGGACAAAAATACTGGAAATAATCAACGAAGTCTTTGAGATCGACCTAGATAAAAATCCAAAGCTGTGTATAATGGGCTATATTGAAAAAAATAAGATGCCGTTTAAAAAACAAATACCAATAGTGAGGTGCTTATACAATGCACGAAAACTTATTGCAAAAAACTGGGTGGCAGCAAACCCCCCACTGATAGAGGAATGGGTCAAAGAAATTGATAGAACAGTAATGAATGAAGAATATATATATAAAAAAAGAGGAAAAAGCGAACAGCATAAAGAGAGATGGGAACCATGGACAAAGGGATTAACAGGGGATAGAAGAATAAGAGGTCGGCAGCAATAAAAGTAAGTGGGGATAACAGTAAAAAGCAATAAAGGAATGCTCAGTGGAAAATAGGATGAAAGTGGAAGGATGAATGAGTGATGTGATTGGGAACCCCATAGATATACTTCCTCTCCCCACGATAAGAATGGATAATAAAAGGGAACATATGAAGGGAAGAGAGGAAAGTAGAGGGTAGAAAGAGGCGGGATTAATGGATAAAGGAAAAAATATATATATATTTCTTATTTTTTTGCTACAATAAATATTAATCCACAATGATGTGAAGTAGCCAGAAACTGGAATGATAAACCAGTATGAATACAATTGAACTGGTGAAAGACTGAAGTGGGAAAAAAAAAAAAAAGAATTGTTATGACATGCCTCTGTAAAACCAGTGGAGAAAAATTGGGCCTTGGGTATTGGTGGTGCCCTAAACACAAAATATTGTTGGAAGCTAGCATCATCAGGATTCGGGACAGGAGGAATAGGATAGGCAGCAAGGCAGTCCTTAAGGGATCCAAGGTCCCTTAAGGACTGGCAAATTCAATCAGTTGCATCAGCATCAGGGACTTGATAGTTGCTGATCCAGGACTGATTCATTTTTAAAAAATGTGAGCCTATCAATGGACTCTGTGGACAGGCACACTCTTTGATCTGTTACAAACCCTCCAGTAGCACTGAATGTCCGTTTAGAAAGCACATTGGATGCAGGACAGGCCAGTAGCTCGATTGCATATTGAGCAAGTTCCGGCCAGTGGTCCATCCTCAAGACCCAAGAGCTCAGTGGATGCTCAGTTGGAAAGGTTTCCAAGTATGTTCTTACCCCTAGATATTCCTGCACCATATAATGCAGGACTGAAAAATTGTTAAAAGGCATCGGTCAGTCAGCCACCTTCTCCGCCGCTCTTTCTCTGACTGAAGGAAGCCTCGGAAACACTTTGTCCAGCAGCAGGACATGGTAACCTTCCAGGGTCTGTAAAGGTGTTGCACAAACTTTTCTTCAAGCTATCCTAAAGATGTTTCATCCTCTGTTCTCTCTGCAAAGGCATTATGAGCTCTGCAATTTTACCCTTGTAACGTGGATCAAGAAGTGTTGCCAGCTAGTAATGATCCCTCTCCTTGACATCACAAACTCTGGGGTCTTTTTTGCAGGCTTTGCAGAATCAAGGAGCCCATGCAGTGTAAGTTGGAGCAGACTTGACAGTCCTCTGGGTCACTGAGGATGACATTTTATCAGGAACTACCTCCTCCCAGCCACATACAACTCCTTGGGTTTCTGAGGACTGAAAACTATCCCTTGAAGACTGCTGTGTTTTATCCTCGACATCCATGCTGACACAATCCTCCTCCTCCTCCAACTCCTCTTCTTCTTGTGTGTTTGGTGGCCCTGCCGGAATGCTATCTGCATAAAGGGGGCCTTGAGAGGAAAGGAAGTCCTCCTCTTCCTCCCTCTGTTCTGCCTCAAGTGCCCTGTCCATGATTCCATGAAGCGTGTGCTACAGCAGGAAGACTAGAGGGACAGTGTCGCTGATGCATGCATTGTTGTTGCTCACCATCCTTGTGGCCTCCTCAAATGGTGACAGGACAGTGCATGCATCCTTGATCAGTAGCCACTGGCGTGGCGAAAAAAAAACAAGCTCCCCTGAGCTTGTCCTGGTGCCATTCTCAGAGGTACTCATTGATGGCCCTCTGCTGTGTGTGCAGCCACTGCAGTATTGCCAATGTTGAGTTCCACTTGGTGGGCATGTCACAAATGAGGTGGTTGGAGGGCAGGTTCAATTCCTGCTGAATGTCAGGCAGCCGAGCACTGGCATTGTATGACCAGCAGAAATGATCACAGACTTTTCTGGCCTGCCCTAGAATATCTGGTAAGCCTGGGCAGCTGGTCATGAAACACTGCGCCACCAAATTCAGGACGTGTGCCAAGCATGGAACATGTGTGAAGTGTCCCTGTCAGAGGGCAGAGAGAGGGTTGGTGCCATTGTCGCATACAACCATTCCTGGCTCAAGCTGAGCTAGCGTCAACCACCTCTAAACTGCCCCCGCAGAGCTGACAGAATCTCTGCCCCTGTGTGGCTCCTGTCCCCTAGGCAGACCAACTTAAGCACCGCATGGCATCTTTTAACCTGACTGCTTGCATAGCCCCTAGAACGCTGCATCTTTCCAAGCTGCCAGCAGAGCTACCTGGTTCAGAGGACACTGCTGCAGAAGAGGCCACAGAGGAAGAAGAAAAGGAGGGGGTGGAGGAAGCAAATGTGGCAGAAACAGCACCCTTTTTTGGAGGCGCGGGGGCGGAACTAGCTCCAACACCGAACCTTGTCCTGCATCCTTCCCAGCTGCCAGCAGAGATACCCAGTGTGCCATGAAGAAAAAGTAACATCCCTGACCATGTCTGCTGGACCATAAGTCAGCGGTAATATGTACTTATAAATGGAAAATCAATCAGCGCAAGGAAAAATAAAAACATAAATACTAAACTATTAGCAGCTGAACACTCTAGCTCCATATTCCAAATCCTAGTGCCAGTATATACAAGAAATAAGAGTGCAGTGCTCACTAAAAGCTAAAATTAATAGTCCATAGTCCATGATTCAGAGAGATAAATTGCAGGACAGGGATCCAGCACAGGGTGACAGTAGACCTCAATGGAATGGATTCAAGACCAAGTGAAAAAACCTCCACCATAAATCACACAGGCCACTCACCTCCTTGCATGGACACCTGGGTGAACCAGACAGGTCATTCAAGCCTTTCCCACAACTGGAAGAGAGATAGATAGCTCTTATCTGCAGATCCTCCTGATCCTAGGTTCCTCAGTCCAGCATAAAAACGTCATAAAACCATAGATGTTCCAATACAAGCAAAGTAAAAAGAAATTTAGTGCTCTCTGTATAAGTTCACAAATTATTAGTATAAAAATAAATGCACTCAAGTATAGTCAATGTCCTCATCATCCCCTCCCTTCTAGTCACTGTAGCAAACTTGGCAGTATGCTGCAGCTGGGGGAACATGACTGCTAGTTTCTTGTCCTTCTGTGGCACCCCCTCTCTCTAGGCTCATGTTACTCCCTTCCTCAACCTGGGAAACAACATTGGAACCTTTGAAATGCTGCGCATGCTCCATCAGCATGTAACCAACACTATGGTTGATTAATTCTGGTGACTCCTCCATGCATGATGGTGGGGCTATGGAAGGAGTAACTGTGGACAAGGAGCGTGGAATGGGCCGCTTTGGCATCTGCGTTGGAAGACAAACTAGTATGAGCCTGGGTGACAGAGAATGAGGAGGATGAGGAAGGCTTCATTATCTACTCCACCAACTCTTCTGTATGTTGTGGCTCAATACCACGGCCACCAGCAAAAAAAAAGACAAGCGTGACCCGCCTGCAAAGGATACACCATGTCTGCCACCACCACTTTTCACTGTAGACACAGAGTCTGCTTGCCCTTTTAGTCGCCTTTTAGCATCTGCCTCTCCTTGGTGGCCTTTACGGACATAATGGGGATGTTTTTCAACAACACTAAACTGTATTATATACTGTAGACCACCGAATGCACTGTATATATAGTCTACACTGAATGCAGTGTATTATATATATATATATATATACCTGTATATATATACTATATACGGTACATATATATTCCTTTACTGCCGGAATGGACTCTATATACTATACACTGAACAAGCAGTATATATAGTCTACACTAAATGCAGCATAATATATATATATATATATATATATATATATATACAGTATATATATATATATATATATATATATATATATATATAGTATATATATATATATATATATATATACGGTACATATATATTCTTATACTGCCTGAATGGACTCTATATACTATACACTGAATGAGCTGTTTATATGTAACATAAATGTAAGGTGTAAGATAGTTTGCCTTAACAAGATGTGATGTGATTTATAGAAATAGTATAATTGTGGGTGTGGTTTAATTCTGTGTTATTAAACATATAGTATGCAGTTAGCAGCCATGCACACATGTTCTTTCATTAACATTTAAATAGGACAAAACAAGCTCTAAGAGTCCGCTAATAAGAGTTCCCAATTAGAATGAGCAAAAGTTGTCACCTCCTGGAAGCTTCAAACAGAGATCCCAGTCAAGCTGGCTACAAGAGTTGGCAGGGGGGCATGAGAAGGTCCTAGAGGGTTTGAGGGTGTCAACAGATCAAAAGAATAAATTTTATCTCTCATAAAAGCTGAAATATTAGCGGCAGAGAGATGAAAATAATTCCTTTGGATCGTATGGGTGATGGGCTACCAGTACATATCACTCTGTATTTGTAGCTGGTTTCGGTGCCCAGAAAAACACACAAAACCATTAGATGGCACTGGGCTGCGGCAGGTAGATTGTGTTTGGCACTGTTGCGATCGGGAAAATGCACTGGTTTTGGAAATCCTATCCATGATCCTGTGGTCAATGCCGTTCTGATCCGGTTTGACGTTGCTCGTTTCGGAACATGAAACATCATGTGGGCTGGGATGGGAACACCCCCCAGGGTTGATTGGCCAGGGGCTAATATCCAGCCCACATCCATATGCCAATAAATTGGGGAGTCTCCAGGTTACAAGTGTGCTATCACAAAGCCAGTTCTAAACTGGGGAGTCCCCTATGTTCCAGTATGCTTCTATAAAAGGATAAACTTCGGTATAGTTTATTTCTGTTTTTATCCCTTTTTATTTTCATAGCAAATTGCCAATTGCATGTATTGTCTGTTTATATTTCTGTATTTTTTGTAACTCCTTTTTTCTTAGTACATATTTTATGCACTGCTCACTTTCAGGATATTAAATGTTAAAATGAATTAGTGACTTCTGTGTACTAACCTAGGACTCATATCTCTAGAGAGATTGTTGTATTTTAGTGCCTAAATCTTCGGTTTAAGCTATGTGCCAATTGGTGTGCAACTGCTCTGTGTGTGGGTAGATTGCATACAGATTGTAAACTAGCAGATCTGCCAGACAGAGATCTGTGTGTGCGTGTGTAGTGGCTCGACAGACCAGTCGGCGGACAAATTGCCGAGTGGTGGCAGGCTATCAGTTATTGTGTGTCTGGTGTGGGTGAGCAAACAATGGGAAGAGTGATTAAAACTGGGAGTTTTAGCTTGCAGGATAGTTAGAGAAACTCTAGAAGTGTGTATTAATTGCTAGACTGCTCCCCAACCGTTAGAGTGCACCAGATTGTATGTAAGATTTGTATCTACCTGTGTGTGGTCAGCCATCTGGATTGGAGTGGAGTCTCCTTCTAGTGGTGGCCGAAGGTAGTGCGGGCTGTGAAAGTACAGTGAAATATTACTGCCTAAGTTCCCCCTTATTCCCTCATATACTCCCAATCACAGCAGGCATGTCTCGGTTAGCTAGTCGACGTGGGCGTGCGTGATTCGTGATAATATAGTCTACACTAAATGCAGCGTATTATGTTCTTACACTGCCTGAACGGACTCTGTATACTACTCATGGAATGAGCTGTATCTATAGTCTACACTAAATGCACCGTATTATATGTATATACTATATACGGTACATATATCTTCTTACGCTGCCTGAACGGACTCTATATACTATAAACTGAATGACCTGTATATATACTCTACACCTAATGCAGCGTATTATATATATATTCTATACACGGTACATATATATTCTTACACTGCCTAAACTGACTCTATATACAGTACTATACACTGGTAGAGCTGTATATATAGTCTACACTACATGCAGCGTATTATATATATATATACTATATACGGTACATATATTATTACACTGCCTGCACTGATTGTTTATAGGCTACATTAGATCTATATACTACACTGCCTGCACTGACTGTATATACTCTGCACTAGATCTATATACTTCACTGCCTGCACTGCTTGTATATACTCTCTAAACTGTATCTATATACTACACTGCCTACACAGACGCCACTAACTAAACTAGCTATCTAAGCTAGATCAATGTGTGTCTTCACTCTCCACATACACACTACACGCGGCCACTGTTCAAGCGGCTCTCAATACAGAGTGTGCTGTGATTGGCCAAAGCATGCAGCTCATGTCTATGCTCTGACCAATCAGTGGGCGGCATTTCCCATGGTCTAGCAATGCACTATGGGGCGCGCAAATTTGGTGCAAACGCCCCATAATGTTCTAAATTTGGCGAACGGCCAAACAGCCAAGGTTCGAGTCGAACTTACGTTGGACCCAAACTGAGAGCTCATCCCTAATTGAAGCTTGACAAAAAAAAGAGCCCACGAGCCCTTCTAGGAGAGTGTTTAGCCTCAGCCAAAAAATGTGAGATTTTTATGGTCAGTCAAAATGAGGACTGGCACAGAAGTACCCTCGAGGAGATGCTTCCATTCCTTAAGAGCTAAAATGATGGCTAATAACTCTGTTCCCAATTTCATAATTGCATTCTGCTGGAGACACTTTTTAAAAAAAGTAGCCACAAGGATGTATAGAGCTCTCAGAGGTAGGACATTGAGACAAGAGAGCACCTACTCCAGTCTCAGACGCGTCAACTTCAAGAATGAAGGGCAACATCAGATCAGGATGTGCCACCACTGGAGCTGCAGCAAAAGCAGCCTTGAGGGATTCAAAGGCTTTTAAAGAATTCGGGGACCAATTCTGTGGGTTGCCTTCTTTTTTGGACATATCCTTCAGGGGTTTGACCAGAGAAGAGAAATTATGAATACATTTCCAATAATAATTGGCAAAGCCAAGAAAACGTAGAGGAGATAGACCTTTGTGTCGAGGCACTGTAAGACTGCGTCCATCGAAAACCCGGCAACAGATATGACAGAACCCCAAAATGTAACCTGTTCACGATCAAACTCGCACATTTCCAAATTGCAATGCAGACTGTTCTCTCTCAACCATTTGAATCACATGTGAGACATCTGTGTGGTGGTTCTCTAGGCATTTAGAATATATGAGAATATCATTGAGGTAAACCACCACATATTGCTGCAGCATATCTTGGGGGACATTGTTAATAAATTCCTGTAAAACTGCGGGAGCATTGCAGAGACCAAAGGGCATTCATGGTTTCCGCTTCTAGTATTAAAGGCATTTTTCCATTTGTGGCCCTCTTTAATCCTCATGAGATTGTATGTCCCTCTTAAACCGAGCTTAGTGAAGACTGTTGCTCCTTTGAGGTGGTCAAATAATTCTGTTATCAATGGAATCAGACAAGCATTTTTTACAGTAATGAAATTGAGATCCCTATAATCGATACAGGGTCTCAGTTCACCACTCTTCTTTTTCACAAAGAAAAAGCCAGCACTAGCAGGAAAAGAGGATTTGCTAATAAACCCCCAGGATAGTGAATCCACAACATACTCCTCCACGAGGAGGAATGGCATCAGGTTGAAGGTCATTTGTGCAATCATAAGGCAGATATGGCAGCAAAATACCAGCCTTAACTTTGTCAAAGATATCACATAATTTGCAGTACTCCTCTGGCAAAAAAGAGACTGAAGATGTGCACATGACCTTAATCACTTTCTGAAAACATGTATTAGTGCATTGTGGCGACCATGAAAGAACCTTGGCTCCACACCAATCAAATGGAGGATTGTGCCTCTGTAACCAAGAAGCCTACATTGCTTGCGTCAGTAAGGAATGCCTGGGGCAACATATCAAAATATATTCCAACCTGGTTGAGAAACCCTCTGCAGTGAGTTGGATCAGCCCCAAAATGCTGGGGAAGCAGAGCAGGACCTGTCATACCTCTTACAGTGGTAGAGTTAGAGACGGCTGCCTGAACAGAGACAGGAGCAGCAGCAGGGATAGCTTTCAACACTGGTTGCAGACAGGAGACAGGAGCAGCCAAAGTAGGAGGATCCAGATGAGCAGTTTGAATCAGGAGCATTTGTAACGCTATGGCAAACTGATCCATGCGGTGGTTCTGCTTGTCCAATCTTGAAAAAATATTACAACTAGGTGGATTGCCTGCATCTTCTGGATTCATGGCCCTTCCATAATGTCAGGAACCATAAACAAGGCAAACACAAAAAGTGCAGTTAAAATCACGCCTTTAATGAAATGGCAAAAATAACAGTTCAGGAATGTGGTCAAAAAACAGAAGCCAGGGTTTGGATGCAAGAACAGGTAATCAGAGGAGCCAGGGTCAGGAAGCCAGAAGTCAACATAGTTAGGAGCAAAAAACCAGGAACAGGAATCAGAAGGGAAGTCAGCTAGGCCAAGTCAAACACAGGAGCACAGGAAGGAAGCACTTAGAAACCATGCAAGGGCAAGGAGGAAATGAGCTAAACTGCTTAAATAGCAAAATGGGGCTGGCTGTAGGCTGGACTAATGAGGCAGGTAAAAGTAGGGGGTGTTACCGCGCTAGGCCAGGAATGGCTAGTGAGTGAGTGAGCTGCCAACTTATCGATCAAACTAATCGTGGAAAACTTTGTGTATATGGGGGTGGCGCTCAACTAAAACAATGAGTAAAAATCTGTGATTGATTGATAAAATTATAAACAAATAAATAAATAAATAAATCCAAATTATATTAAACCCTTAAAAACCGTGCAATGTGCAATCATAAAATCAAATGAACACATATGGTACATGACTTTCTTGTCAAGTGGGTTTTAGAAATAAAGT
>BLSH010022783.1:3092037-3112390 GCA_018402905.1 Glandirana rugosa
TGAGAACGAGGGGGGGAGAGAGAGAGAGAGAGGGGTGGAGGGAAGAAGGGGGAAGAGGGAGTGAGGGGGGAGAGAGAGAGGGGGGAGGTGAGAAGGGGGTGAGAGAGATCCATAGCCCTGTCCCTGTCTGCAGCCCCTCCTGTGCCCCATGTCCCAGTCTGTGAGAGCACTGGGCTGGGAGCTGTAGAGTACTGGGGGGAGGGGGGGCAGAGAGTGCAGGGGGGTACTTGAGAGGGGGGCAGAAAGAATGGGAGCGGAGAACACTGGGGGAGGATCCAGGGATCACAAGGAGGTGTCGGAGAGCATGGGGGCGGAGCCAGGGAGCACAAGAAGGGCAGCGCAGAAGAAGTTAGATAGGAGGAGCGGTGGGGAGACTGCACGTAGAGGAATTTCTCCATATCCCTCCTGCAGCCACTGAATGTCTGCAGGAGAGAGAGGAGGAGAAGCGAGCATTCAGTGGCTGCAGGAGGGATATGGAAAAATTCCTCTATGTGCAGTCTCCCCACCGCTCCTCCTATCCAGGCACACAGGGAGGCGGCACTCACGTTCTCTCCGGTCGGCCAGGCAGCATTAGGAGATTGGAGGCGGAGCTCCATTCTCTTCACAGTCATGGGTCAGCTCAGCTGGATAATTTCAGCCCCCCCCTCCGCCCCGACTGCTGAACTGTCTGCACAGGAGGCAGATGCGGAGAGGTCGGGGGAGCGGCGCAGGCTGAAGGAGCAGCTCAGCTATGGGTCCCACATGCAGCCCGCTCACCTGGTACCTGGAGCCGGGTGCTGTCATCTGGCCACTGCCGCCACCTACAGGCCTCTACTGTCCAGCACCCAGCACCTCCTGACATGGGACCGGGATTTGTCAGTCAGCCTCTGGGCAACAGCGAGTCCCAGCGGGGGGTAGGCAGAGCCACCAGCGCCAACATAAGTGACTGATCACAGGCAAATTAGGTGGCCGCGAGGCCCCTGTGAGTGCGAGGCCTTAGGCGACCGCCTAATTTGCCTAATTAGAGAGCCGCCTCTGACCTTAGGGCACCAGAAAGGATAGACCCCAGATGTCTCATAAAGAGTACCTGTCACTAAAATGCTATCACATAGGGGGTTACTGGTTCCCTATGTAATAGCAATAAAGTCATGTAAAAAAAAAGTTTTAAACATTTATGGTACTTTCACACGGGCTTTAAGCCTGGCGGACTCCCTTTTGCTCAGCAGGAGATTGATCCGCTGATCAGGGGCAGCAGGGAATGCATAACCCCCTTCTTCATTACACACTGCTGTTCTGGAAGGTAGGGAAGTGATGTGAGACAGGGTGCAAGGAGGGGGAGGCAAAATGCCCCTTCGCCTGTGTAGACAAAATCCTTGCACCAGCCCTGATTAAGATGTGCATAATTATTAGGCAACTTATTTTCCTCAGCAAAATGGGCCAAAAAAGAGATTTAACTGACTCTAAAAAGTAAAAAATTGTAAAAAGTCTTTCAGAGGGATCCAGCGCTCTTGAAACTGCTAAAAGATTGGGGTGTGATCACAGAACCATCAAATGTTTTGTTGCAGATATTCAACAGGGTTGAAAAAAAAGACACAAATGAACTGCTAAAGATTTGAGATAAACACGACCTTGAAAACCCGAATAGAAAATCTACTCCAATACAAAGAGAAAAAAACAAATAACCGTGTACCTCTAGTCACTACTCACTACATACAACCCAGCACTAGAAGGGATACAAAAGATAATCAAAGGATTACAACCCATTATAACAAAGGATGAAACTCTGAAAGAAATATTCCAACAACCCCCAATATTGGCTTTCAGACAATCACCCAACCTCAGACATAAACTAATCAGCAGGAAACTTCACACTGATTATGAAGCCACAAATAATGGAAGCAAATCCTGCAATAAAAAACGCTGCAAACTGTGCAACCAGATCAATCCTTCTATAAGTATCACACACAAAAATGGAACCTTCAATATCATGGGATCATACAGCTGTACCTCCAGTAATGTCGTGTACCTCATACAATGCAAAAGATGTAGCAAAGGATCCTATGTTGGGGAAACAGGACAGAAATTGCAAACAAGGATGAATTTACACAGATATTCCATCAAGGAACATAAAGAAGATGAGATCTGCACACCTGTGGGACATCACTTCTCACAACTGGACCACACTATAGAAGACCTCAATGTTTTAGTTCTCAAAGGGAATTTCAGAACTATCCAGGAAAGGAAAACATTTGAACTAAGAATGATACTTATGTGAAATATATAAATAAAGGTGTATGGTGCTGACCCAGCTTCATATGTGAGTACAGAAAAGTATTAAATGCAATTCAATCAATAACATAAAGTCCATAAATCAATAAAAAGTTAATAAATCAATGAAAATCCATGCAATGTGACCCAACACCGTGTGAAATAATCTTCTAATCCAATGTGTAACAGTATTCCACCAATGTGCAGCTTGGAATAAAGGTGGCAACTCACCAGATGTTTTGACCCCCTTTTTACAGGATGGTCAAAGATCGCTTATGGAAAACCAATGTTTCCTAATGCAAGTGTGCGTCTTCACCCCCTTGATATCCGTCTGAGCCAACTAAATAGATGGAAATGACTCCACAAGGGACAATGTGAAAACTTTCATAGTGTAGTATGTTTATCTAGAGTTAAAAAGCTTAAAAGGTTAGAAGTCTTGTACACTCACATTTTAATGTGCCTGATTCCTGGCACCAGGTGTAACCGGCGTGCAGCTGCATGACCCACAGGGCAAATGGCTGAGGGTAGATTGCCGCGTGCGTGCCAAGCCTCGGTTGTGTACAGCACTAGGTTGAATCGCAGAACCTGGAAATCCTGTAGAGAGTGTCTTCGACATACATTTCGCCGTTGCGGCGTCATCAGGAAGACAGAGGATGAAACTCTGAAAGAAATATTCCAACAACCCCCAATATTGGCTTTCAGACAATCACCCAACCTCAAACATAAACTAAACAGCAGGAAACTTCACTCTGATTATGAAGCCACAAATAATGGAACCAAACCCTGCAATAAAAAATGCTGCAAACTGTGCAATCAGATTAATCTTTCTAAAAGCGTCACACACAAAAATGGAACCTTCAATATCATGGGATCATACAGCTGTACCTTCAGTAATGTCGTGTACCTCATACAAAGCAAAAGATGTAGCAAAGGATCCTATGCTGGGGAAACAGGACAGAAATTGTAAACAAGGATGAATTTACACAGACATTTCATCAAGGAACATAAAGAAGATTTCGGCACACCTGTGGGATATCACTTCTCACAACTGGACCACACTATAGAAGACCTCAATGTTTTAGTTCTCAAATGGAATTTCAGAACTATCCAGGAAAGGAAAATGTTTGAACTAATAATACTTCTTTTTGACACAAAAAAGAATGGCCTACATTTAGATATAGGTTTCCTTACTCATTACTCTAAGGTTTTACGACCCACTCTGTGACTGTCACCCACCCCTCCCCCCCAGTCTATAGCTCTCCCTCTGTCTTATCTCACTCACTCTGCAGCTATCTTTATTACCATCGCCTTATACCTTGATTTGTGTGTGTTTGTTTTTCCTTTTTTTTCCTATCCCTCAGAGATTTTTTTTTAACATTCTGTTAAAACTTTTGTGAATCAGTACTGCTTGGACCTTGAAGAAGGGGACATACCCAAAGCTTGTCCTAAAAAATTGTATGTTAGTGCAAAGAAAAAAAGTATCACGGACAGTACTCAAAGATTTGAGAATAATCAAACGTGAAGCTACCATGAACCCATTATCCTCTAGGTCTGCCATGTTCTAGAACTGCAACCTACCTGGAGTGTTCAGAAGAACAATACGTTCGGTGCTCAGAGACATGGTCAAGGTAAGGATGGCTGAAACCTGACCACCACTGAACAAGACACATAAGATGAAACGTCAAGACTGGGCCAAGAAATATCTGAAGACAGATTTTTCAAAGGTTTACTGGACTGATGAGATGAGAGTGACTCTTGATGGACCAGATGGATGGGTCTGTGGCTGGATCAGTAACAGGCACAGAGCTCCATTTCCACTCAGATGTCAGCAAGGGGGAGGTGGGGTACTGGTATGAGATGGTATTAAAAAGGTGAGCTACTTGGACCTTTTCCAGTTGAGCACGGATTAAAAATCAACTCAATCAATCCCAAATCTACAGCCAGTTTTTAGAAGACACTTTCTTCAAGCAGTGGTACAGTAAAAAGTCTGCATCTTTCAAGAAGACCATGATATTTATGCAGGACAATGCTCCATCACATGCTTCAAAGTACTCCACTGCGTGGCTAGCCAGTAAAGGACTTAAAGATGAAACAAAAATGACATGGTCCCCTTCCCCACCTTATGTAAACCCAATTGAGAACCTGTGGGCCCTTATTAAATGGGAGATTTAGAGTGAAGGAAAACAGTACACCTCTCTGAACGGTGTATGGGAGGCTGTGGTTGCTGCTGCACAAAAATTAGATCATCAACAGATCAAGAAACTGACAGACTCCATGAATGGTTATTGAAAAGAAGGGGGGGGGGGCTATATTGGTCACTATTTCTCTTTTCTTTAAATGTCAGAAATGTTTATTTGTAAATTTTGAGCTGTTTGCTTACTATTCTCACTTTAGCAGATGAACAAGTGGGATGGGAATTTTTTTTGTTTTTCATTTAGTTGCATAATAATTCTGCACACCTCTGTCACACTGAGGAGTTTTTCAGGCGCTTTTGCGCTAAAAATAGCACATGTAAACCACCTGAAAAACTCATCCCAATGCACCCCAGTGTGAAAGCCCGAGTGCTTTCACACTCGGGAGGTGCTCTTGCAGGACGTTAAGAAAAGTCCTGCAAGCAGCATCTTTGGGGCGGTGCGGTGAGCGGTGTATACACCGCTCCTCCACCGCCCCTACCATTGAAATCAATGAGCAGCGCTTCTGAAGCAGGTGAACACCGCTTCAGAATCACTGCGTGCCAGCACTTTTTTTTTTTTTTAAAGCAATTTGTTTATTAATTAAAATAATAAAAATAATAATACAGAAATTTAGGAGTACAAGTCTTACTGTTGTGGATATGAGTGTACAATCAATATCGTAAATAAGAGAGACAAAAGCATAAGAAATACCACTATAGGAAAAATAATATATACGGGGAGAGCGATATGATACATTTAGTATACATAGGGTATGTCTATTGAAGATGACTAGGATATAACAGTAGGAAGTGCCAATAAATTCTGTAAACTCCTATCTTGGAAACAGGGGCCATACTTTAGAGGGTATCAGAATAGGGAGACTCATAATAATACCCAAGTACCATGTTGGATAATTTTCTTCGGTTTTAACCAGGCGCCCCATTGGGAGCAAATTTGCGCCTGAGTTGGCCAAAATTGCAGCTATTAAGCTGCTGTGATGGTACTTGAATAGAGGGTAGTAGGCTACACTACCTAGGTTTCAGTCTGTGGTATTGAGTTGGACACATCAAAATATATATATAGAAACTATACATTATTCTATGTAGTGATTGTAAAGACTGGTATCTCCCCAAAACAGTATATATATCAACAGTATGATTACTTGGTTGTATAACAATATTATTATAGGGAAGTGGAGGAAAGGGAAAAGAAATATAACGCAAGAAGAAATAAGTAGGGAGAGAGATGTGAAAGTATGAGGATACAAGTAGTAGAAAAGAAATTGTCCGTTCGGGTGTCCCGCAGAGAGCCTCAGGTCCTCGCGGCAGGGTTATTTGCGCCTACCAGGGGAGCAAGACTTTCATGTCGAACCCCGGTGGGAGGCATTTAGATATCCAGGGATTCCAAGAGCGTTTGAATTTATGTTCTGTTTCTTTGTCTGTGGCTTCTATTTTAGCGTGTATAATAAAGTTTGTCATTCTATTTTTGGCTTCTAGTACGTTGAGATTAGGGGATTTCCATGCTTTGGTGACCATTTGTTTAGCTGCTGTCAATAGGAATAGGAATAATTTAAATTGCCTGTGACTAAGAATATCGGGTTTTTTGTTGAGTAAGGCCGTAGTAGGTTCGAGTGGTATTTGTGTATTAAACACGGTAGAAGCCAAGGCAAAGATGTTTTTCCAAAATTCTTGTATCACTGGGCATGTCCACCATATATCTAGGTGTGTCCCCGGTGCTGAGCATCCCCTAAAGCAGTTTGCAGAATAGGAGGTTGCAAATTTTGCTATGCGCGCCGGAACCAGGTACCATCTCAGAAGGACCTTATAGTTAGTTTCAATGCCAAACAGGCTAAAAGAGGATGATTTGGTAGCAGACCATATTGCCGTCCAATCGGTTGTATCTAAGTTGGATTTGAGGTCAGATTCCCAGGCGCGCGTATAATTCGGTTGGGTTGTGTCGGGTGAGGTTAGAAGTTGCCTGTATAATTGAGAAATGATTCCTTTAGCGTGTGGATCTCTATTACAAAGGTGTTCAAAATTTGATTTTTGGGTAAGGTTCGTAGAACCAGTAGATATTTGTGAGAAAAAATTTTTAATTTGGAGGTACCGAAAGATTTCTGTGTCAGGAATCTGATGGGTTTCTTTTAGCGTTTGGAAAGTGGCTATATTTGAATTGGCCGCTAGGTGATGAAGTCTTATTAGGCCACGTGAGGTCCATTGGATGAAGTTCATAGGAGATTCCCATGCTGGTGGAAATGCAGGGTTTTTCATATACGAGAGCATAGGGTTATGTTGGGACTGAAGGTGGTGTTTAGCTTTGATGGTGTCCCAGATTTTCAGGTTATGTTTGGTTATTGGGTTATGAATCATTTTGCGGTCCTGTGGTTTTAGCCATAGGAGATTGGAGACTGATATGGGATCTGCTTCTACAGATTCGATCGCTACCCAAAGAGGGATCTCATGCGTAGCATGGTATTTGGTAAGACATGCCGTTTGGGCAGCTGTGTAGTACTTCGCAAAATTTGGCACTCCCAGACCTCCATTAAGTTTGTGTAGGAAAAGGGTTTTTTTGTTTATTCGTGGTCTAGTTGGGCCCCAAATGTATGTTAGTGCCTGTCTCTGAAGGATTCTGAGGAAGTAAGCAGGGATTGGAATTGGAAGTACCCTAAAAAGGTATAGAAATTTAGGTAATATGACCATTTTAATTACGTTGATGCGTCCTAGCCATGATATGGGCAGGTGGGCCCATTGGGTCAGTAGATCTGACATTTGCTTCATTAATTTGGGATAGTTGGATGAGAATAGATCTGTATGATCTGCTGTAAGATAGACCCCCAAATAGTGTAAGGATTTAGGTACCCACGAAAATGGAAGAGAGTTTTGTAGTGCCGTGACTTCGGGATTAGTTAATGTGATGTTTAAGGCTGTTGATTTTTTGGGATTCATTGTAAGGCCTGAGATTTTAGCAAAGTTATCTAATATGGGGAGCAAGTTGGGACCGGAAACCACTGGGGAAGAGAGGAATATCAAAATGTCATCGGCAAAGAGACATAGTTTGTGGTG
Source organism: Glandirana rugosa (assembly GCA_018402905.1). Taxonomy (NCBI): domain Eukaryota; kingdom Metazoa; phylum Chordata; class Amphibia; order Anura; family Ranidae; genus Glandirana; species Glandirana rugosa. The sequence goes on from BLSH010022783.1 coordinate 3,099,521, forward strand.
TTGTCCTCCAAGTTCAATTCCCGTGATATTAGGGGAGTTTCTGATCAAATGTGCAAGCGGTTCAATCATTAACGCAAATAATAGTGGAGATAGCGGACATCCCTGCCTGGTTCCTCTACGGATGTCAAATATGTTTGATTTGAAACCTGCATATTTAATGAAAGCACATGGATTATTGTAGATGGCCATGACCCACTGAAGAAAATGGGAGCCAAAGCCCCATTGCTGTACAGTATATTGCATGTATTGCCATGAGATTGAGTCAAATGCCTTTTTTATGTCTATTGAGAGGAAACAGACAGGGATTTTCCTAGATTTAGGTATATGTGCTAGGAGAACTGCACGCCTGATACTGTCACTAGTCTGTCGATATGGTATAAAGCCGGTTTGGTCTTTATGGATAAGTTTGCCAATTGATTTTTGTAGGCGTGTGGCGAGGATTTTTGTGAGAATTTTGATATCCAGGTTTAGCAGTGATATTGGCCTGTAATTAGAGCTATTCGTATCGTCAGAGTTAGGTTTGGGTAGCATACAGATAAGCGCCGTGAGGGATTCTCGGGTAAAGTGATTTCCTTTTAAGATACTATTGAATGCTGTGGCTAAGTGTGGGACTAGAAGGTCGATAAAGGTACGATAGTATATGGTCGAGAACCCATCTGGGCCTGGGCTTTTGTTGGGTTTTAGTTCTTTGATGGCGCATTTAATTTCGTCTGTAGTGATGTTTTCATCTAGATTGGCTTTTTCAGAGTCAGAAAGTGTGGGGAGATGAAGTTGTGAGAAAAGGTTGTCTGCTAACTGGATGTTAAAGGTGTCTTCCTCTTTATAAAGTTTAGTTAAAAGAGATCTGAATTTGTTAAGGATTCTAATAGGGTTGCCGGTTATGTGGTTTTTCGCGAGTCTCAGGCGAATGGATTTGTTGGGCTTAGAAACACTTTTTAGCGAGCGGGCTAGGGGGGTGTCTGGCTTATTAGCCTTCATAACATATTTATGTTTGGAGCGGCGTATGGAATTGTCTGCATTCTCTGTTAAAAAAAGATCATATGCGAGCCTTGCGTTAGCCAAAGCTATAGCATTATGGAGTGAAGCGTTTTGTGAGAAGTTGTTATGACATGTTTCAAATTCCTTAGTTAGTTTTTGTTCCAATTGTTTGCGTTCCCGGTTAAAGAAGGCTTTTTGTCGTTGCATAGTGCCCCTCAGAACAGGTTTGTGTGCCTCCCAGCATGTGAGAGGGCTAACATCCGATGTGGCATTTAATGTGAAATAGTCCTTCAGTGCTATTTCAATGTCTAGTCTATGAGACGGATGTTTCAAAAGGTGTTCAGGGAGGGACCATGAACGATCTAGGGATGTAGGTACAGGCGATGCCAAGATAGTAAGGACTGCACAGTGATCAGACCAGGGGATTGGTATAATTTGAGATGAGATGAGCTCAGTGGATAAACCTGCATTGACGAGTATGTGATCTATACGTGAGAAAGTCTTGTGTGGGTGTGAATAATGATGAGGGACCCCTTTTTCAGGGCAGAGACCATATGGATCAGATGGGCGAGAAATGGACCGGGATTGTTGTTGGGGGCATAATATGACACTATGGTCACTTCCGTGTCCAATAGTATCAAGTATCAACCTTCTGGGTCGGCAATACTTTTAGTGAGGGAAAAATGGGCGTTACGGTGGAAAGCAATCAGAGTACCTCTCTGTTTGGTCACGGCAGGAGCATTATATACTTGCGGGTAGTGTGGACTGAAGAATTTTGGCATATGGCGTGGTGTAAAGTGGGTTTCCTGTAGACAAACTATATGGGCCTTCTGAGAGTGGAAGAATCTGAATGCCTTAGAGCGTTTTTGGGGGATATTCAGCCCTTGGACATTTAGAGACATAATATTTAAGGGGCCATAGGGGTATGGTATAGAAGTATTTCTTACCTGTGCGGGACCCGAGGCGATCCGCAACGACAGCCCGTGTGGACAGAAACAAGTATTCTTGGAAAAATGGAGAGGTCAAGAAAGAAATAAGAAAAAAGGGAGAGATGTTAATATGGTTGAACAATAATAAAACATCAATAACAAGTAAATAACATGTTCGTATCAGGGATATTTCCCGACTGAATGAACTGGAAGCGCTTTTCCCACTGGTCCGCTTAAAATTAGCAGACATGTGTGAAAAGCGAAGTGGGGTGCAAGGAACAAATATCCATGAACGGCGTTCTTGAAAAAACATCTGAAATGCAAACATACAACATATACAGCCCCTGCAATGTTAACTATTTGAATGCTGATCAGTTGTGCATAGGAGAGCTTATAGCTGCTACTGTGTACTCGAACCGATAGGAGACCAGTAGTTGAGTGCAGTCTGAGGTTAGATATGACCATACTTATCTCAGTCCTAGTCTGCAATGTGTGTGTGTCAAAGGTGAGGCATGTTCTTGGGGTCTGCCACATCTTAGTGTGGTATTACATAAGTGTTCGGTAGCTCACAAATCAATGAGATTTAGGGTGTTATTAATGCAGTTAGTGTCAGGAACAAGAAGAGAACAGGAGGCAGAGTTTTCTCTGAAATGGATACTTAGGAGGGTGGTCAAAAGTTCTGTGACCTGTGCTGTATAAGTTGCTTTCGGAAAATCTGGAACGTTACTTACTTATGAAGAAAAACCAATAAAGTGGTTGCGTCTGTGTGACACAGTTCAAGGAAAAGTAGGTTGTTGTCACCAGTACTTGGTGATGAGCTCTGAGGCTGGGGTATAGAAAGTATAAAAATACATGTTTCCTCAGTCCATGGAGTCTTCCTGGTCTATTTGAATTGGCGTCAGACGGCTTCTTTTGTGGGCATGAGTATTCCCATGCTTGCTTGGGGAGTAGACATCTTTGAGGGGAGATGAGGCAGCGACCCTGCGTCTAGATGCATTAGGAGTAGCTGTCTGTTCGAGGATGCCCAGATCTTGGAGAGTGTGTCGGAGTTCCTCCGCAGATTTGCACCTATATTTGGAACCTTGAAAGGTGAAACGAACAGCAAATGGAAAGCCCCATTGATAGGTGATATGCCTTTGTTGCAATTCAGATAACAGGGGTTTTAAGGCTCTTCGTTTAGAGATTGTGAGCTGGGAAAGGTCAGAGAATAGTTGATATTTGTGCCCCTGAAAGATTAATTCGCCCTTTTCCCTGGCAGCGTTGAGAAGCTGTTCCTTGGTCCGATAGTAATGGAATTTAGCGATAATATCGCGAGGTGGGCCTTCTTGTTTTTTGGGTGTCAGGGCTCTGTGGACTCTGTCCATTTCAAGCCTTTCAAATGGTAGGGATGGTAAGAGCTCCTGACATAGTGCAGTTATGGTTGATTGCAGATCTATGACCGTCTCAAGAATGCCTCTAATGTGGAGGTTTGACCTGTGGTCCCTATTTTCATAGTCCTCCAATCTGGTTTGTAAAAGAAGGTTTTCTTCTTTCAAATTTTCCATAGCTGCAAGGTGGTCTTGTGCTCTGACTTCTAAGTCATCTATTCTGTCTTCCAGGGCTGCCGTTCGTGAGCCCAGGTCTCTGATCTCTTTATTGAGGCTGCTTGTGATGTGTTCTGATGTTTGCCTGAGGGCCTTGTGTAGCATTTTTTCAAATTGCTGTATGATGGCTGGTGACATACCTTGTTCAGAGTCCGTGTGAAATGAGGGCTCATCGTCGTCAGGTAACTCAGGCAGGGAGTTTAGTTGCTTGCGGGCTGCACTGTTGTTGGTGGCGTGCTGGGCGGCTTGGGAGGATTGAGCCGGCGCCATCTTGGGAGCGCCGCGGCTCAGGGCCTCCATTATAGGAGAAGTTTTGCCGCTGGATTTCACTGCTCCCTGAGCCTAATTCGGCTCTAACGTTATACCTCCTGCTTCTCCGGGTGTTCCGGGATGTGGTGACTGCTTCGGTCTAGGAGCTGTATAACTCGTTCCAGCCGCTCATGGATATCGGAGCTTCAGCGTCACATGACCGCTTCGCTGGGCTCCGCGCATGCGCCCCCCGCATGCCAGCACTTTTAGCTCCTTTTCAACCCCTCTTGGGGGTTAAAAGTGCCCCGCTCCCGTCTGCATAGCGGCACCATAGCGCCACTATAACAAAGGAAAATCGCTGCTGAGATTAGCAGCGTTTTACCACTACTGCCCGCCCGCCCCAGTGTGAAAGCACCCTAATAGTTGCCCAATAAATGTGCACACATAGATATTCTCCTAAGATAGCCAACACCTCACTTTAGTTTCTTAAATATTCAGGTTTAAGGTTTATTAACATTTTGGATTGATCGAGAGCACTGTAGCCGTTCAGTAATGAAATGAAACCTCAAAAATACAACTTGCCTAATAAATTGTGCACACAGTGTAGACCGGGTGAAGAGGAAAGCACCCAAGTGCTGACATTGCAGAGCTGGAGGTCTTCAATTGAAGCTTGGCTGTCATAAAGTGCTAGTATGCAGTGCACATTATGGCTTAAACCACCCAGGGGCCCTTACTTTTTTAAAGCAGAGTTTCTACCACTTTAATGCTCCTCCGCTGCTCCTACCTCTATTGCAGTCAATACGGTATACCCAATACTCCAAGGTATGAGGGAGCATTTGACCTTTCCCCCATGTGACAGTGCTTGGGTCTACCAGTCAACATTTAAAGCTTATCTCTGGGCAAAAAATGAAATTAATAAAAGGTAAATAACTTTAGCATTGCGGCAATGTGTCTCTCCACATCCTAAGTTCTGCTACAAAACATTTGCCAGGCAGGGGAGCACACAAACTAATGTGCCAGGCAGCACATGAAGCACACCATCTTTATACCCTCCTGCAGGAATGTCTACTGTCAATTCTTCTGTGAATGTTGGCAACTATAGCCCTAAATGGACCTGAGCTCAAGTGAAGATGTACTATGTTATAGGTAACATTTGGAAGTATTAATTAAGCAGTACCCAAAAAAAAAAATATTTTTTTAATTCCTCCTGAAAAACTACAGTAAAGTCTCTGTTCATTATAACTGGAGAGTGTAAAATCTGGAGCAGATGCCCATGGTAGCCAATCAGCTTCTAGCTTCAGTTTGTTCAATTAAGCTTTGACAAAAAACCTGAAAGCTGATTGGTTTCTGCCCTGGTTCACATTGCTGCTACTTTGACATTGTGCTACTTTACTTGAAAACTCCATTTTTTTTTTTTTAACGGAAGGAAGCACTCTCGAGTTTTAGTAAATCACCTTACCATAGTGGGGAGGTATCCTGTATTCAACAGAGAAAGCTAAGAAGGATGAAGGGAGTAATCAGATCACACAATTCCTGTTTAAATTAAACTTATATTTTTATATTTGCTTTCAGGATTTATTTTTAAAGTGATATTATACACACATTTTAATTGTCCCTTCTTTTTCTGTATGTGGATGATGGCACTGTAATTATTTTAATAAGAAAAAAACATCTAAATATCTTTTTCCTAATCCATATACAGCTGTCACATGACCCAGCTCTCTCCCAGCCTCTCTGAAGGGAAACATAAGCAGGAGGAGCTTCTAGTCCTCTGCTGCTGTTCACATGTTCAAAATAAAAAAAAATACAGGAATACAGAAAAAAATGGAATATCAGTAAACTATTTTAAATGGGCATACAAATATATATTTGAAATCAAATCTTTATTATTTTGTGGAAATAACATGGTGTTGGCGGATTTCTGCCAGTCGCAGGCTGTGTCATGCCCCTCCAGCCTATGTTTCCTCGAAAATAAACCCTACCCCAAAAATAAGACCTAGCGTGATTTTCGGGGAGGGCTGCAATATAAGCCATACCCCGAAAACTAAGCCCTGGTAAAATCCTTGTAAAAATATATAATCCGTTTTGTAAAAAGATTATATAATGTCCAGTGTGTCTCCTTTTGTAACGTTATTGTCGAAAATACCTTATTTACAGCGCCGTTGGGTGGTCATTTTACCCGCCGGAGATCTTCTATTCTCCTGCCGGCTGACTTCAACGGCCCCTCTGCAGTGGTCGGAGCGGGGCTGACATCAGTGGGGATTTTGACCCATCCCTCGACAGTGCTCGGAGAGGGGAAGAAGAGCTCCGACGGATCACGTGAGCACCCAGCAGTGCTGTAAATAAGGTATTTTCTACAATAAGGTTGCACACTGGACATTATATGATCTTTTTACAAAACAGATTACATATTTTTACAATGACTTTAACGTAGGTTTATTTTTGGGATTAAAGATGTCATAATGATGACTACTGAACTGGCAGAGGGAGATGGGGAGAGAAGACAGGGGACATAGATAAGACACCCCCTGAAAATAAGCCCTAGTGTGCTTTTTGTAGCCAAGATTAATATAAGACCTGGTCTTATTTTTGGGGAAATATGGTAGAATAAGAGGAAGGTGAAGCCTCTATTAATCTACATGTAATTTCCTGCCCCCATTGTGTTTAGCTGGTTAGTTGGCATAAAGGAGGAGGGAGGGAGTGGGCTGTCATTTACCACTGTGTATAAGCACACATGTGTGACTCTATAGTCACATGGGCTGCTCAGATAGGTAGCAGATGCTCAGTATAGAAACTCACTGAAAAGTGAGCATGTGCAGAGTTATCACCACAGCTGCAAACTCCCTGAATTGGGAACATGGACAGAAGGTGGAGATAGAGAACAGCAGGATCAACCAAGTTTTTTGCAGAATACAGAAAACAAATCTCATAGTGACTGAGTGATTATGAGCAGCATATAATACACCATTTATTGATAGGTTTTTATGATGTGGGTTTAGTGACACTTTAAGCTGGCCACACACTAGTAGATTTTCAAATGAAAGTTTGTACAAAACTTTGGTGACGTAACAAATGTCTTTCAAAAATACTTCAAATAATTCAGTTGTTTTTCACACTTAACTTTGGAATGATGGACTTTCCTCAATGAAAACTACATACACAGTTAGAAATGAATTTGTTCAAGAAAAATTTCCATCCTGCTCCTTCAAATTTTTTTGTCACTGCAGTTGACAACTAATGATTACAAAATCAAACAAATGTTCATAAAATGTAAGATTTCAAATGAACTTGTAGAAGTTCATGTCAAGTTTTATGGCCAGCTTTAGGGCTTACATACACTAGTATGACTGAGCTACTAAAAACCTCCTGTGTAGTTCTACCTGAGGGCTGGGGGCCATGTTCGGCTTGCAGACTCAAGCAGGTATTAGTAAGTAATATTCCCTGCCTAGGCACGTATTCAGGATCAGCAAAGGAAAAATATTAATTACACTGGCCTCACCCCTCTATTTGTTCTTATAGACATTGTCACTGAGAAAGAGAGGGGAAATCCAATATTTTAGATTTGTCCCCAGAATAAGAGGTAAGGGTAAATCCTCCAGTGGGGGCATCTGTTGCCGGGATAACTGCATAACCTTGTAAGATTTCCTCTAACTCAGTGGTCTCCAAACTGTGGCCCGGGGACTGGATGTGACCTTTTGCTTCCCTTTTACCTGACCCTTGGGGCACTTTTCCTCCCACTGATGCAAGACACTATTCCTCCCACTGACACCAACAGTGGAACTTAATTGCTAATACTGACACCAACGATGGGACACTATTCCTCCCACTGTCACCAACGATGAGGCACGATTGCTCCTACTGACACCAACAATAAGGCACTATTACTCCCAATGACACCAACAATGAAGCACTTTTCCTCCCAATGACACGAACGATGAGGCACTATTCCTCCCAATTATACCAACAATGAGGCACTATTCCTCCCAATGACACCAACAATGAGGCACTATTCCTCCCAATGATGAAGCACTATTCCTCCCAATGACACCAACAATGAGGCACTTTTTCACCCAATGACACCAATGATGAGGCACTATTCCTCCCAATGATACTAAGGACAAGGCAGTATTCCTCTCAATGACACCAACAATAGGGCACTATTCCTCCCACTGACACCAACGATGAGGCACTATTCCTCCCAATGACACCAACAATGGGGCACTATTCCTCTCACTGACACCAACAATGAGGCACTTTTGCACCCAATGACACCAATGATGAGGCACTATTCCTCCCAATGACACCAACAATGGGGCACTATTCCTCCCACTGAAACCAATGATGAGGCACTATTCCTCCCAATGACACCAACAATGGGGTAGTATTCCTCTCACTGACACCAACGATGAGGCCCTATTCCTCCCGATGATACCAACGATGAGGCACTATCCCTCCCAATGACACCAATGATGGGGCACTATTCCTCCCACTGACACCAATGATGGGGAACTATTCCTTCCACTGATATCAACGATGGTGTACTATTCCTCCCCCTAATGCCAAAGATACACTGTTTACTCCCACTGATGCTAGGACAATTTCAAATCCCGATGGCCACAGTCCGGCCCCCTAAAGTCAGAAGGACAATAAACTGGCCCATTGGTTAGAAAGTTTGGAGACCCCTGCTCTAACTTATTGTTGTGTCTCTGGGACAGAAGGTAAAGAAAATTTTCCCCAATGGTAGACAGATGACAAAAAAATGGAAGTGGCCTTAAAATAGTTCCAAAGTCAAAAGTTTTTTTTACTATAATGCATTCTATAAATTAAGGTAATAAACCATACTAAATCTGAGTCCTATATTGATCCAGCGATGTGCCTGTCTGCGGGTCTTTTGTTCTCTCTCTCCGCTCTCACAAGCTTGGTTAACACCAGTGGGAGCCATTGGTTCCTGCCACTGACAGTCAAATCCAGTGAGGAGATAGAAAGGGGTGGGGCCATGCCGCGCTGTGTGTGTCTGTGGATGCACATGTGCCCCCATAGGAGGCGGCTTCTAAGGTGGCACATGGAGAAAAGGCAAAGAAGAGCACCAGCAGGGGACCCCAGAAGAGGAGGTTTGGGGACATTCTATGAAATACCCTTGCACAGAGCAGGTAAGACCTTTTTTATTTTAGTTAAAAAAATACTTTACAACCTCTTTACCCAAAGCATAAAAAAAGTTTTAGTTTTAGATACAATTTAAGAAAATAATGACGTAAATAAAAAAACTGCACATCAGTGCAATACAATGAAAAAAGAAACTTGCAGTGCAAAACAGATCCCAGCATACGTCAGATCAAATGTATTTAGGTTGCATCAACACATGCTAAATGTAACCGACATGTAAATATAATCTAGGATTCAAGAGCTACCAAGTACAGTTGTATACAAGAGTTTAGGAACCCCTGACAATTTCCATGATTGTCATTTATAAATATTTGGGTGTTTGTGTCAGCAATTTCATTTTGATCTATCAAATAACTGAAGGACACAGTAATATTTCAGTAGTGAAATGAGGTTTATTGGATTAACAGAAAATGCTCAATATGCATCAAAACGAAATTAGACAGGTGCATAAATTTGGGCACCCCAAAAGTAAAATCACATCGATATTTAGTAGAGTCTCCTTTAGCAGAAATAACAGCCTCTAGATGCTTTCTATAGCCTGCAATGAGTGTCTGGATTCTGGATGAGAATTAGACCATTCCTCCTTACAAAACATCTCCAGTTCAGTTAGGTTTGATGGTTGCCGAGCATGGACAGCCCGCTTCAAATCACCCCACAGATGTTCAATGATTCAGGTCTGGGGACTGGGATGGCCATTCCAGAACATTATACTTGTTCTTCTGCATAAATGCCCGAGTAGATTTTGCTCAGTGTTTTGGGTCGTTGTCTTGTTGAAATATCCAGCCCCGGCGTAACTTCAACTTTGTGACTGATTCCTCAACATTATTCTCAAGAATCTGCTGATATTGAGTGGAATCCATGAGACCCTCAACTTTAACCAGATTCCCAGTACCGGCACTGGCCACACAGCCACACAGCATGATGGAACCTCCACCAAATTTTACTGTGGATAGCAAATGTTTTTCTTGGGGACGCTGTGTTCTTTTGCCACCATGCAGAACACCCCTTGTTATGAGCAAATTACTCAATCTTTGTTTCATCAGTCCACAGGACCTTATTCCAAAATGAAGCTGGCTTGTCCAAATGTGCGTTTGCATTCCTCAAGCGACTCCGTTTGTGGCGTGAGTGCAGAAAAGGCTTCTTTTGCATCGCTCTCCCATACAGCTTCTCCCTGTGCAAAGTGCACTGAATTGTTGAACGATGCACAGTGACACCATCTGCAGCAAGTTGATGTTGTAGGTCTTTGGAGGTGGTATGTGGGCTGTTTTTGACCATTCTCACCATCCTTCACCTTTGCCTCTCCAATATTTTATGTGGCTGCCACTTCTGGCCTTAACAAGAACTGTGCCTGTGGTCTTCCATTACCTCACTATATTCCTCACAGTGGACACTGACAGTTTATGTCCTCCATAACTTTTTGTAGCCTTCCCCTAAACCATAATGTAGAACAATCTTTGTTTTCAGATCATTTGAGAGTTGTTTTGAGGCCCCCATGTTGTCACTCTTCAGAGAGTCAAAGAGAACAACAACTTGCAATTGGCCACCTTAAATACCTTTTCTCATGACTAGATGAACCTGTCTATGAAGTTCAAGGCTTAATGAGCTCAGCAAACCAATTGTGCGTTCCAATTAATCAGTGCTAAGTAGTTACAGGTATTCAAATCAACAAAATGACAAGGGTGCCCAAATGTATGCACCTGTCTAATTTTGTTTTCATGCATATTGTACATTTTCTGTTAATCCAATAAACCTCATTTCACTACTGAAATATTACTGTGTCCTTCAGTTATTTGATAGATCAAAATGAAATTGCTGATCCAAACACCCAAATATTTATAAATGACAATCATGGAAATTGTCAGGGGTTCCTAAACTTTTTCATACAACTGTAGCAAATGAGAAAATTATTAAAATTGCCCCTTTGGCTAATTCCTTTAAAGTGACAGAGATCTAGTTCCATGTGATCTAGTTCATGTGATAAAAGACGAAACTGCATTTTTAACCTCTATGGCACGTCTGACATTTATCCATACCATAGCGGTAATGGAACAATAATGGCAGCTGTCAGGTGACAACGACAGCACTGACAAGAGTAATGACTACGTTATAAAACAGTAGTTTGCATGGAAGACATGAAATAATTCTGTGTGACTAATACACCTCATGTGATGATGTTGCAAATGTTTCTGTCAACATTAAACACAAGAAAATACAAGAATGGGTATCTAGTGATAGCTACTGTATGACTCATCAACGGTTTCCAATTGTGGATCAGCAAACAGTCATTGATTAGATATTTTATCCTATTTTAGGGGATTTTACAGTTTTCGTACATAGTGGATTTTCCCAATATCTTTGCAACGGTTTGTACCACATTTGATAGTATACTCCTACTAATGATATACTAGGAGCCTTATTTAACCTATTCTTACCCTTACTTAATCCAGGGTAGCCATATCTCTTCTAGGACCACATTTGTAGATGTGCAAAATTACTCAAATAAGCTGAACTCTAGGCACAAAAACCTTAGAGGTGTTCTATGGTCACAGCATACACTTTCATTTTATAACATCGGCATTGTAATACCAATACAAACAATAGTTATATTTGTCAATACAATATAAGCTTACTTTAAAAAGTTCTGCTTGTCTGCTGGCCATCTCTTTCCACAACTTCCTGGATTCCCAGCATGCTTTGCAGCTTTTCCTATGCTGTTTACGTTCAATTTCTAAGGACTTCATATCTCATGGTTCCTTGCTACCTGCAAGCAGTGATTCTTGTACTGACTCCTCCTCCTTAAACTCCTCCTCTCAGCGCCTCTGTAGTTCAGAAGGCAAGCTCTGTGAAATGTGTTGCACAGCAAAGTCTACTCACAGGGCAGTGGGCACAAGGAAGTAAATGTGTGGGAATCTTCACAAAGTAAGTTTACAAACGTCAAGAATTTTTAGATTAATAGTAGGCTACAAATAATTGACACAATATGTAAATGAATATACGACTTTACATTATGACCATAGATACTCTCATTTGCATATAATCCTCAAAAGTGACAGATGATATAAATCAATCTTGTGTACACTAAATGCCTTTGCAAACTCAGATAGCACCTTGCAAATTCCGATATTTAATAGACCTATGACTGTGACTCTGAATCTGTCAAAAATTAACTAAAAAACGTACCACCCAACAAAATGTAAAAACACTGCAATTGGTGATATAAAATATAGGGGGCACTAGTGATTTCCCATTGTATCCCACCTGAAATAAAAATGGGGTGGTTATGGATTCCCCAAAGTTATTATCAATATATATTAATTTGTCTATTCCTATAATTTGTTAGCCTATTAAATAAATGATGAAATTAACAGTGATGATATAACAACAATATTAGCTGCAAAAATAAACACACTATTTTAGATAAGCAAGAGTCTCATTTATTTCCCAAGAAAGTAGAAATGTTAACATAAAAACACTAAAAGAAAATATTAGAGAGCATATAACATGTTAAGTAAGACTGTCCTCTGTGTATCTTCAGCTGGCTTGAAGGGGTGAGAGCCAAATCAAAGAGAGAACTTTTAGGCTGATCATTAGTTTTAAGCCCACTTAGACACCACCCACACAAAACTCCCATATAACCCTCTATCCAATCAGAGGCGGCTCTAGGCTTTGTGAGGCCTTAGGCGAAACTTACACATGAGGCCCCATTCACACCCATAATGGGAAAAAACATTTCAAACAATAAAAACAAACAATAATAAAAAATACAGAAAGATGCACGGATCTAGCACACCGTTCCTCAGTACCACTTCCAGGGCACCCTCCTCACCCATCACACCTATACAGCTAATAAAACATCTGGCACCCAGCAAGGTGGCAACCCCTCTAAGAATTTCCTGTGCCTTGGGAGAATTGGAAGGGGATGTCACTGAGTCCACATCCACAGAAGAAAGAGAGGGGGGATCCCAGCA
>BLSH010022783.1:3116372-3129343 GCA_018402905.1 Glandirana rugosa
CACGTGTGGATCGTGTAATCGGAGGAAAACACATGGTAAGAGAAGGGAAAAGTAAAACAGAGGTGACGGTGGGAGTGGAGTAAGTGGAGAAGAGAGTGACAGAGAAAGGAAAGAAAAGGGTGACAGGAAAGGAGAAGGAAACATGAGAAGTGATTAGTGTGTGTAAGTATATAGGTAAAACTATATCTATTTGCCTCGAGGGTAAAAGGAGTGAGAGACCTGGTGAAGGTAAACACCCGAACTGTTACACAAGGAGGACGGAAAGTGCCTGAGGAGTGGAATCGAAGGTTGCGTCTGTAGTGACGATCGAGACCGACAGGAGGGGTCAAGTCAAACGTAATATGGACAACAATGTATTTACATGGCAAATATATATCTGAATGCAAACTGAACTGGGGAGGACAGCCAGAGCTAGCAGTGATGTCTGCGTTGGAAGCTAAGGTGAGGAGTCCGTGAAAGGCAGGAGGAACACATTGTCAAGCCCACAAATGGAAGTGGTCCAGAGAGTGAGGAAAATGGGAGCTCCGTTTATCTATATCAAAATGGATATATGAATGTGTGTGATTAGTGAAGAGTACAAAGGAAGAGGAAAGGACAGTGGGAAAAGAAAGGAAAGAGACAGTGAGAGAAGAGGTGAATGAGGTGAGGGTGGCAGTGGAGACAAAATGAAAAGGGAAGAGAATGGTACACAAAAGGAGGCTAATGTGCTAGGTGTGCACTGTGCCAACCACACATAGAAGACCACCAAGAAAAGCAATGAGCGTGCTCAAAAGGTGAGGGGATGATAGGAATTGGAACTTACATTGATGACTGGGACCAGTGCTTGCAAAGACCGTGTGTACCAAGTGCATGGAGTGTGCTGTCAAAGGGAGTGCTAACACCAAATTAGGACTATATGTATCATCAGCCTAATAATGGGCTCCACCCAGCAGCACACTAGCGGCGTGGCACCACCCCTCTCCATGTGTCAGCTTAGCTGGAAAAAGCATGCCAAAGCATCACAATGACCAAACGGGCATTGCGTGCGAGGGCAGAGCGTGGCGCCGATGCGTCAGGGCACATCCCGCCATCACACCCGCATCCAATGGACGATGGGCGCCATTGGCGCATTGCAGCTTCCAATATGGCAGACAGAGCACCAGCAACTGGAAGTTACTGACTCCAGTAGATGCCGGTGGTGTGTGATATAGGTATGGGAAATGTAAGAAAACCACGGGTAATCTAATTGATCAGTAGGAGAGGGGAATATTTCGACCCACAGTGGGATGCACTATGATCTGTAAGACCAACACTACAGTGAATGGTAGTCTTGAATCCTGCTCCCACAGCATGCCTCCATCCCTGATTCATTGAGGAAAAAGAAGGGGGTGGGACTTTAAATGAGACGTTAAATATTGTCTCCATCCCTGTATCTGTGAATAAAAGAAGGCTTGAGACTTTGAATGAGGCATGTGGTGAGCAATTGGACAAAAAACACTGTAGTTGAATAAAAGGTATTTTATTTTCTAATATTATGCATAGCAACACACATTACACAGTACATGGTATCTGAATAAACAAACAAACAAACAGTGATGGCCGAGTAGAGGCCATACAATTGATGTAAACGTAGCTAATGCATTTACAATGCATTTACAATATCGAGGGCTACCCTCTATAGTAGGATAAACATATAGAAAGAATAATAAAAAAACATACAACATGATTGAATAAGAACACAGTGCATCTACCCCGTCACCTCCTGGCCGAGGCCCACTAATGTGATCAAGCTCAGGTCATTTCTGGGATTCTGTTCCTATTACAGAAGATTCGTCGAGGGATTCACTAAAATAGCTTGTACACTCAATGAACTACTGAAAAGCGAAGAGGAAGAGGAGGACCCAGATCCGACCAAGCAGACCAGCTGGAAGGCCAAAAAAATGAGAATCCATTCAGGAACAGTGGACTGCCCAATGTGAAGAGGCCTTTAGGCAGCTGAAATGGAGCCTAACAACGGCTCCAGTTCTGGCCTATGCAGATCCAACCAAACCATATGAACTACATGTTGACACCAGCCGAGATGGGTTAGACGGGGTGCTGTATCAAGAGCATGAAGGCCACCTACAGCCTGTTGCCTATGTGAGTCTGAGCTTGGTACCCGCCGAGAAGAACTACCCAAAGCACAAACTTGATTTTCTGGCCTTATAGTGGGCAGTAGTGGATAAGCTGAGGTATTACCTGTATGGAGCAGAGTTTGTGATCAAAACCGACAATAATGCTCTCACCTATATCCTCACTAATGACAAGTTCGATGCCACGGGCCACAGATGGTTGGCTGCCCTATCAGGGTTTACTTTCAGCCTGAAGTATCGACCTGGGGTCAGGAACAAAGACACGGATGCTCTGTCAAGAAGGTCCAATTGTTCCAGAGACCTTCCAGAAGACTAGGCTCAGCTGACAGGGGTATGAGCCTTATGCCAAGGAGCAGAATGCCTGGAGATGGATCCAGGGCCGAAGATATTGTAGTATCAGCCACTGGTGTCCCCAGAAGTTATTGCAATGTCACCCAGGTCAGGGATGAGGGTCTTCCAAAGCTTTCTAAGAAGGGTTTGCAAAGGGACCAGTTAGAAGACCATCTCTGTAGCTTGGCATTGAAGGCTTTGGAGAGTCGACACCCTGATTTGCTCCTCACTGAATCCCTGAAGGAAGCACGCCCATTGCATAGAGAATGGGATCGGTTGCAGCTGCACCAGGGGGTGGTCTACCGAAGGGGCCCCTCTGGTGATCCTGAAGAAAAATGGCAGTTATTTCTACCAGAAAAACATAGGGAGACAGTGTTGATTGCCTTACATGACCATCATGACCATTTAGGGTCCAAGAGGACTTTCCAATTAGTGAGGGACCGATTCTACTGGCCTTGCATGCAGGCTGAAGTCGAAGGTTATTGACACTCCTGCCTCAGATGTATCCAAAGGAAGACTTTGCCTCACTGAGCTGCCCCAAAGGGCCATCTTCAGAGTCAGGGACCCATGAAGCTGGTGTGCATTGACTTTCTGTGCTTGGGGCCTGATCTGAGTGGACAGGGAAATATCCTGGTAGTAACTGACCACTTCACTAGGTATGCCCAGGCATTTTCCACGAAGGACCAACAGGCATCCACGGTGGCGAAGATCTTAGTAGAAAAGTTCTTTGTGCACTATGGCCCGCCCCAACGTATTCACTCCAATCAAGGAAGAGACTTTGAGAGCAGTCTTATTAAGAGACTTTTAGACCTGTTGGGCATCAAAAAGTCCAGAACCATCCCGTACCATCCTCAAGGAGATCCACAACTGGAGAGGTTCAACCGAACTCTCCTGAATATGCTTGGGACCCTAACTTCGGAGCAGAAACAGCCTTGGAGCAAGCACATAGCAGCTATTGTGCATGCCTATAACAGCACCATAATTGATGCCACAGGATACTCTCCCTATTGTCTGATGTTCGGACGGGAGGCCCGGCTGCCAGTAGATATGTCCTTTGGCATGTCCTTAGATCATACCACAGCAACTTCCCACAGACGGTATGTGGATCGTTTACGGAAGAGTCTAAAGACTGCCTATGACAAGGCCCAAGCTGCCTCAGACACCCGAGGACAGAGGAAAAAACAAAAAACTTTGACCTCAGGGTGCGGGTGCAGAACTTACAACTGGGTAACAAGGTGCTGCTGAGAAACCTGGGTGTCCCTGGAAAGCACAAGTTGGCTGACCACTGGAAGTCGCAACCCTATGTCGTTTGCAAGTAGCTACCAGGGCTCCCAGTGTACCAGATCTGACCAGAAGGAAGCACAGGCCCTCTGAAGACTTGGCATCGCAATCACCTGTTGCCTCTGTCAGAGGCAGTTCGAGTGCCACCACAGCCAGAATCACAGTCTACACCCACAGCCTCTCAGAGATCCCGACCAGTGACTAGATCTCAGCTTGTACCCCTTGCTGTAGACGATGAGGACAGTGAAGATGAAGAGATGGGAATAGACTGGTTGTGGCCATCTCAAATACCAGAGCCTGCTAGCCCTCCTTCTTCTTCCAAGGTGACAGACACTGGGATGCTCCGACTAGAAGCTCCTGAGTTTGTGCCCCAAAGTCCACCTTTTGAAGAGTTGGAAGACCCCCAATCTTCTATGCTGGCAGCAGATCCCGAAGACCTACCATCCGCCATGAAAGAGGAAGCTGAATCTGATGTACAGGAAGAGGAAGACAAGGCTGTTGATGATGAGGAGACCAGTGTGCCTGTAACTCCAGAGCCTAAAGAACAGAGAGAGCGAATAGTTATTCATCCACCTAAGAGACTGACTTATGATACTCTGGGTGAAAGCTCTAAGGAAGCTGTTTTCACTTCAAAAAGGACTCTTGAAGCACCTGGTCCTTCCACTGCTGGTTTGATGGAGGACTTTAGTGTCAATGGCTTGTGGACAGAACAACCTCCCTTCCTATGACAATTGGTGGGAGGTTTCTCTGTCAACTTTGTCATGAAATGAGCTGTTTAAACGGTTCCTGACTGGCTCATGTACATTTACTGCTGCAGAGTGGCAGCATCCCGCAAATCGCTCTTTATAAACGGCGGCTTGCGTGTGCAAGGTAGCGGGCAGGAGCGCACCGCCGGCGACATGCTCTTGTGCCCACTGCACTATGCAGGAGTGTGGACACGGCTCGGGCGGACTCAAGCTCCGCCGGCGAGCCGCGATTGCCTAGGAGAGGACCACAACCGGGAACCGCCAATGCAATCATGGCGGTTCCCCGCTCTGTCGGGCAGCATAACCGAGATCTACTGATCCCTGTCACTGGGATCAGTTAGATCTCTTTTGCCCCTGGCAGCCCGGCCCCCATACAGTTAAAACACATGTAGGGAACACACTTAACCCCTAGATCTCCCCCTGCAGGTTAACCCCTTCACTGCCAATGACATTTATACATTAATCAGTGCATATTTAAATTTCTGATCGCTGTATAAATGTCATTGGTCCCAAAAAAGTGTCAAAAATGTCCGATAGTCCGCTGCAATATCACAGTCCCGATAAAAATCGCAGATCGCTGCCATTACTAGTAAAAAAATAAAAAATTGTAAAAATGCCAGAAATTAATTCTCATAGTTTGTAAACACGGCAGCTTTTGCACAAACCAAATCAATTAACGCCTCTATATATAAAAGCAAGAATGTACAATGTTTGTAAATTTTTGCTTGTCCTCAGCGCTAATTCAAACAGCCCACAGTATTAAATTGATAAACAATTGATTGTAGCTGCTGCTATAAATATCACTCAGTACCTTAAATAACTTATACTCTAAAACTCACACAAGAATTAAAAAGCATTAGCAGCACTTTTGAGTCCAGTATTTTAAATTCAAATACAAAGAAAATGACAATTCATACGTCTCATTGATCTCCTAAAAATGGCATATACAGTCCACAATCATATACTGAGCAAACACCCAGTGAGTCCTTAAAATATTCCAATCAGTTATTATTATATTATCATTATTATTATTATTATACAGGATTTATATAACGCCACCAGTTTGTGCAGCACTTTACAAAATGAAGGCAAACAGTACAGCTACATCACAATTCGGTACAAGAGGAATCAGAGGGAATGTCATGATCGCTTCAGCTTGCTCCTATGGTGTGGTGAGAGCACACATTCAGCTTACTATACTACATGCTTTGAATGCTTTATTTTTTGTAAGTGAAACACTTGTGGGGGGTTGTTTTATTGAAGTTTTTAATAAATGAGTGGAAACGGTATCACACTATTAGCCATTTTTTGTATGAATGCTGATGCTTGATGAGGAGGGGAGACGCACATCCAGTGGATCTTTCTGGGAGACTGGGATATCAAGGCTCAAGGTGTAGTCTTTACCAGGACCTGCTGCTGGGAGTGGACCTCTCATACTGAATGAGCTAATGATACAAGGCGTATATTGTCTGGGCTCTGGTGAGTTTAATAACCTTAACCACTTCAATACTATGCACTTAGAACACTTTACTACCAGACCAATTTTCAGTTTTCAGTGCTATTGCGCCTTGAATGACAATTGCGCGGTCGTGCGACGCTGTACCCAAACAGATTTTTTATCATTTTGTTCTCACAAATAGAGCTTTCTTTTGGTGGTATTTGATCACCCCTGCGGTTTTTATTTTTTGCACTACAAATAAAAAAAGACCGAAAATTTTGAAAAAAAAAAATAAATTCTCTATTTTTGTCACAAAACTTTGTAAATAAGTAAATTTTCTCCATCACTGGTGGGCACTGATGAAGCTACACTGATGGGCACTGATGTGATAGTACTGATTGGCACTGATGAGGCGGCACTGATGAGGTGGCACTGATGATGAGGCACTTATATGCAGCAATGATGAGCACTGTTAGACGGCACTGATAAGCAGCACTGACGGGTACTGATATGTGGCACTGATATACAACACTGACGGGCACTGATATGCAGCACTGACGGGCACTGCTAAGCGGCACTAATGGGCACTCATAGACAGCACTGATTGGCACTCATAGGTGGCACTGGGCACTGATAGGTGGCACTGATGGGCACTGATAGGTGGGCACTGGTAGGTGGCAATGGTGGGCACTGATATGTGGCACTGGTATGCATTGATAGGGGCAATGGTAAGCACTGATAGGGGCAGTGGTGGGCATATATACTGATAGGGGCTCATTCCCTGGTGGTCTAGGGTGGCATCTGAAGGTGGCACTGAGTGCCATCCACATTGGGCACTATGTCTCTTACCTGGTGGTCAAGGGGGGTCTCCCTGGTGGTCCAGATCGGCTCCCTGGTGGTCCTTGGTCGGCTCCCTGGTGGTCCTGGGTGGGTACATCCCTGGTGCTCCCTGGGCAGGCTCCCTGGTGGTCTAGGGTGGCGATCCGAGGGAGGGCTGTGCTGATAAATCATCAGCACAAACCCTCCCTGTCAGGAGAGCAGCCAATCGGCTCTCCACTCCTCAGGTCTGCAGATAAACGGCTTTCCTGTGTTACACTGTGACCAGCCGTGATTGGTCATGGCTGATCACATGGTAAAGTGCTTCGGATGGAAGCACTTTACCGAGAACGGTATTGCGGGGCGTCAGACTGACCTCCTACACCACCGCTCGCCGCGATGCGCGCCCCCCCCCGGGCGCGCAGCGGCTTGTTATCCTGAGGACGTCATATGACGTCCAGTCAGGATAACTAAGCCACTTCCCGGCCGTCATTTTGCATACGGCGGTCGGGAAGTGGTTAAGGAGTGGTGATCCACGAGGTGTGGCGACGAGAGTAAGAACTGGCTGTCCAGCACTGCATCCCCCCATAACCTGATTGGAATATTTTAAGGACTCACTGGGTGTTTGCTCAGCATATGATTGTGTACTGTACATGGCTTTTTTAGGAGATCAATGAGACTTATGAACTGTCATTTTCTTTGTATTTGAATTAATTGAATGAATAAATTTGTTTTTTTATTTATTTTTTTGGATATGTATTTAAGCAAAAAGTAAGAAATATTGTTTTTTTGCAAAATTATCGCTCGTTTTTTTGTTTATAGCGGTGATCAGAAATGACGCAGAGGTGATCAAATACCACCAAAGGAAAGCTCTATTTGTGGGAAAAAAAGGACGCAAATTTTGTTTGGGTATAATGTCGCACGACCACGCAATTGTCAGTTAAAGCGACGCAGTGCCAAATCGCAAAAAGTGCTCTGGTCCTAACGTGGGAAATCCTTCCGGTCCTTAAGTGGTTAAGTTTGGGCTTATAAAATGCAAATTGTCTAATTTCTTGTGCGCACTAACATATTTCCTTCCCTTGTGTATACAAAAGCATGTAACAGGTCAAGGACTGTTTTTTCCTTTGGCGGACCAAAGGTTCTCTAGTGGGGGGAGGATGTAGCAGGGAGCATATACATACATATCTATGCCTGCATTTCAGAGACAGCGTCCAGTGTTGTTTATGTGGAGCTGACTCCCTCTAGTGGCAGCAGAAAAAGACCACATCATCACATCCTTCAGCACAGTAATTTATTCCAGCAAGAGAAATGCACGCTTGGGTTGTAGTTAATTCACCCCCTGTCTGTATTGAGTGGAAACTACATTTCTCATCTACCTGTGCAGTAGGCAAAGGCTCTTGGGAGAAGAGGTGCCTCATGGAAGAGTCTATTTAAGTAGAGGCTGAGGCCTAGCACAGTCTCTCTGGACGGCGTGGACTGATCAAGCAGGAACCTGTGTATATGGTAGCTGAGTTGCGACCTACTCAGAAAGACCCGGCAGTTTGCAACTGTGCAGAGCTTCAGCGGATGATCCGGGAGACCAGCCCTGCTACCAGCGGAGCTTATTCCTGAGAGCAACTAAAGTGATCGATCCGGGAGAACTGCGAGGAGAGGCGGTGGAAGCCAATTCCGGGAGCCAGAGGGCTGGAGTGTCATCATCATTTACAGCCTCATCATTGCCATCATCTAAGCGGTGGATTCATCTTCTACAGTCATTGTTCCTGTTGGGTGAGGACCATCAACACATTACTGAGCACATATAGTCCAATGTCACAGAACAGGAGAAGCCAGAGTATATTTACCTAATCTCTTTTACTGGATTGCTGTCAGCTGTAGCTTTATTAAAAAGTCAGTGATCACTGTGAAGTTCTTTATTTTACTGTAGTAAGAGTGTTTCACATCACTTTGTGGACTATTTGGAAAATCTGTTTGCTGCTGCTACAGTCACTTTCTGGGTACCTATCATCAAGAGCCGGCTGAAGACCTACCGAACTGTGACCAAGGAACAGTAATTCACTACAGTTTAATTTGCCTCCCCCCCCCCCCCCCCCACTTAGTAGGTGTCAATATTTGCTCAAATCCTTGCCTACTGAATTCACCTAAGAACTCTCCTCTATAGAGCAGGTTGAATTCATGTGTATCTGTGCTATATATCTAAGTTGTACCAGTTTACCTACAGTACTATGTTGTACCTGTTTATCTACCGTCAACTGGGTAGTATCTGTTTAGCAGTTAAGTGATACTAGTTGACCTCTATATGTTTCGTCTGTATCTGGGTGCATTCGTTTGTGTGTTTATTGTTTTTGTGGCTGTCAGGGAGTGAATAGGAAAGAGTGGTTTGACATACAGTAGTCATTCCCCTGCGCTGATGACGCTGCACTGATGGGCACTGATAGGCTGCACTGATGGGCACTAATGAGGTGGCACTGATGGGCACTGATAGGCTGCACTAATGGGCACTGATGAGGCTGCACTGGTGGACACTGATGAGGCTGCACTGATAGGCAACACTGAGGGGCACTGATAGGCAGAACTGATAGTCAACACTGATAGGCACTGATAGGCACTGATAGGTGGCACTGAAGGGCACTGATAGGGGGCACTGGTAGGTGGCACTGATAGGTGACAGCACTGGTGGGCACTGATTGGCAGGACTGGTGGGACTGCACTGATAATCAGGGCACTGATAATCAGGGCACTGATTATCAGTGTACATGTTCCTTTTAGAGATGCTGGTTTTCGGCCCTCTTCTTTTCTCCTCATGCTGTCAGCATGAGAAAAGTAGTGCTGATCACCCGCATATGTTTACTTCTGTGATCAGCTGTGATTGGATACACCGGATCACATGGTAAAGAGCCACTGATTGGCTCTTTATCCCAATCTGGGATCAGCAGTGTCTAGAGAACACTGCGATCACAGATCGCACCGCCCACGCCCAGCAGCGGGTGAGCGATGGGCGCGATCACGGAACCTGTCATGTGACGGCATCCCAGAACTAAACAACAGCGCTGTAGCCGTCATTTGGCTATAGCGCAATTGACAATTGGTTAAAGTGGTTGTAAACCCTTACCTATACCCAGTGAAGTGATTAACCTCAGGTGATACACAGAGGTGAAACATACCCCCAGAAGTAATAACATATATATTTTTTATATAAAAATAACAACTTTTATTTTAGTATTAAAAAGACAACACTAAAGACACTGTTAAAAGAACAATAAGTCACATGTCATATACATTTGTTTAATCACAATTATCAAGAGAAACTTCCTAGAGAGTTCCATTGAAGGTATCCCAGGTGCGTAACAGATGAGGTTGACACGTTTTGTGGAAATACCACTACATTTAAGGCTGGGTTCACACCTATGCGAATTGGATGTGGATTTCTCTGCATCCAATTTGCACAGCAGGAGATTGTGACCAGCTCTCTGTGGAGTCGCTTCACACATCTCCGCTGTGCCTGCGGTGCTGCTTTGCACAGGGGTCCTGCGTGTCTTTTGGTCCGTTTCAGGTCCGAATTCAGCCCAAAATTCGGGCTGAAATCGGACATGAAAGGGTGAATGGAGACTCACCAGATGCTAGGGGCAATTGTGAACCTAGCCTCAAAGAGCATTTAACACATGCAATTCCTAGGTAGTCCTACTTTTTACTTTCCTTGCAGTTCAGCTTTAAATATGCCAGTGTGTGCTCAGTAGTAGTAATAGAAATGAATGCATTTCCAGACAGTTTTACCAATCATATTTCATAATGTGGCCTAAAATACATAAACTCAAGTCACAAAGTTTTTTGACAAGGATAAGGAGGCCTCATTTCAGCCATGTTACTGTAATTCCAAATTGCATTGGACCGGATGGAAATAACGGTCAATCTTTAGAAAGAGAATCCTTAGTCTGTTATGTTAGCTTGGTGAATTAAGCTTATTGTGTGTGATTTGACATGATTGTGACAACCAGCTTGCACACTGCAAATGTGAAAATGTCAGCATTTAATAACATAGACGGTAGAGAGAATAGGTTTTGTGCAACAATGTTGAGTGGAATTCCCCAGTTGAGCTTCCTCTTTAAACCTGAATTTCCTGATATGTGCTTGATGGGTGAACTGAAAAAAATTTCTGCAACAGTTCTGCATCTTCTATGTTGTTCTATAATTTTCAGCGGCTTTATCATTTATGACCAACATGCCAAGGATAACAAGTGGCTCTTTTTTAATGGGCATATTTCTAAAGTATTAAGGGCTTGTTTACACTTGAAGCAAAGACTGTCGCTCCTCTGTAAAGTGATCCATGTTCAGATTGCTTTTCTGAGGTGTTTGACAGGTGGTAAGGAGGTGATACAAAGCAGATTATGAAAGCTGCACAAACACAGAGTCTTCACATGTATCTGTGACTAATTATGGATAATAACATGGAGCTGCATAACAACAGGGTCAAGCTGAGGATAACTGCTTCATTAAAACAGTTCTGAACACAATTGCAATTACCCTCATAGACAGTGTCCCTCACAGTCCAGGGTAGCTCTGGTAACACAGGAGAACAGCTGGAAGGATCCAAGGACAAAGAGCCACCCCACTGTAGGGTTGCCACATCATCCCTTTAATCCAGGACACATATGAATTACACAGGTTCTGAGGCTAATTTAATGCAGACAAGGCACCAAGTGAGTTTAATTACCACCTTTATCAGCAACAGAACAACCTGTGTAATCGATATGTGTCCTGGATTAAAGGGATGATGTGGCAACCCTACCCCACTGGAGTATGCTGGCAGCAGTTTTGGAGGTGCTCTTCACAGTAGCTGGGTCCGCTGTAGAAGCTGCAGCCTGGCTGTCCGCACGCCTGTTCTGAAAGTGGAGGGCCACACACTTGGCTACAGATCACTTGCCCAGCTACTTTTGCCTCATGAGGTATGGACTGTCTGAGCTGCTGAAGGAGGGAAGGAGACAAACATATCTTCCATGGAAATTAAGTTAAAGGGGCCTGCATCTGAGTGTGCATCTGAGTGTGGTGAATAAATGGGCACTCCATTACTGTATTGCGGCCTTTCTCAACCTTTTCAGCACCAAGGAACCCTTGAAATAATTCTCTGGTCTTGGGGAAACCCCTACTAAAAATTAAAAATCTACAACTCATGATACATTAATGCAGGGCTTGACAAATTTGCCTTGAATCTAGGAGCCGGCTAAAAAAGTTAGGAGCCAGTTTTTTATAGCGTGGTGTTGGGTTGTCAGCGCCCGGGGTAAGACAAGTAATTTGCGCCCCTAACTTACTCACAGCAGAGCAGCCAGTCAATAACTCCACCATTACATCAGGGTTATAGGCTGGCCAGAAAGAGTGACACTAAAAAATCTGTTATGGGGGAAACTCCTTATTATGCTGAATGCATCGTGACTGCGGCATGTAAAACGCCCTCATCTCCTGCCTAATGGAGCTTATGGGAGGCCAATGGTGGGCGGCAAAAACACGTCTCTACTGCACATTTTTGCCACCCAACTTGCATATCTAAACAAAGCCTTAGTGACATTGTAAATGAAATACAAAAAAAAGGTGAAAAGTATTCCAGCGCTGCTGATCTTCTGCTGCCTCTTTGCAGCCACTTCCTGCCTACATGTGTGTCCCCCACAGTGACTTTTCATTGCTCTGGTGGGTTTCCGGTCACCATGAAATACTGGAGCCCAGCTGCACATAGAGTGGTAATTGCTGATGGTACTCAGGGCTTTATCACAATTTTGTTGCTTAGAATAAAGGTCACATTTCTCGCGGTGTAACATCATCTGTCACATTATACAAAAAAAAAAAAAAAAAATGGGCTAACTTTACTGTTTAGTTTTTTTTATTCATTAAAAGGGTATTTTTTCCAAAAATTGCGCTTGAAAGACCGCTGCGCAAATACCGTGTGACATAAAATATTGCAACACCCGCCATTTTATTCTCTAGGGTCTCTGCTAAAAAATAATATATAATGTTTGGGGGTTCCAAGTCATTTTCTAGCAGAAAATACTGGATATTTAATTTTAAGCCACTAATGTGAGAAAGGGTTTAGCCTTTAAATGGTTAAATTTTCCTGATAGCCCGGAGATAATTGCTTTGAAAGAAGAAGCTACATTGTTGTTCCTTTATTCTTCCTAAAGGCTCGTACACACAGGACGACGATCGTGCGTACGACCGTGTTGAATCGTACGTTGACGGTCGTATGTAACCTACTGACATGCACAC
>BLSH010022783.1:3181092-3201882 GCA_018402905.1 Glandirana rugosa
CGCCCCCTCGGTCCATCGCCCATCCCGTCTGAGTTACAGGTGGCCGATGGGCGCTAGCGAGGGGGAGTCACTGTCTCGCCCCTAGACACATACATTTGTGTGCCTAGAGGCAAGACTTTCCCCTCTCCTCACACTAGCGTACAAGGGACATATATCGTCGTTACCGGTGAGAGGAGGGGGTCAGTAGGGTCGGGGGTGTGTCAATCTTTCTGTTTCGTCCCTTGTGTAAATTGGGAAACTAGCGGGGGATCACAATTGGGGAAGGGACGGTCACTGTAAACGTGTCATTAGTCACGTAAATGTGTTCCCTGCTTTGTCTTTCTAACTGTGTGGGGGCTGGGATGACTGGGGGAGGAGAGTGGCCATTGCTGCTATATACAGGGAACATGCGATCACACTCCTCTCCCCTTTCAGAACGGAGATCCGTGTGTTTACATACACAGATCCCCGCTCTGTCACTGAGGGGGAGCGATCGCGGGTAGCCGGTGGACATTGAGTCTGCCCTACCCGCTACCTGGCTCCCCCGCTACACAGTGAGCAGGCGCCCCCACTATCTTCGGTCCAGGTGACGGCGATTTGCGTTATGAAGTCAGACTCTGCCTCCGTCAAATGACAGCGGGCGGTCATTAGGTGCTTAATTGGTTTGTGTGAAAGTTATAGCGACTATGGCATATAGATTTGAAAATTGATCAATCCTGTTGTACTGACAATCTCATTTCTTGAGGCCCTAAAATGCCAAGACACTACAAAAAACACCCAAATTACCCTTTTTGGAATGTAGACAGTCTGAGACATTTAGTAAGAGGCATGGAAAGTTTTTTGAAGTCACCATTTTTTTGGAAAATGAAGAAATTAAATACATTTTTTTTATTTTTAAGTTTTTCTTATATACTGTCACCAGTGCGGTACAGAGTTATCTTATGACTTGTTTGGTGGTGATCAAGGATACTGACCGCTGACAGTATGTAAAAAAATTCTTTATACAATTTTTTTTTTTTTTTTTTGACCATTTTTTATTTTTACATTCTGTCAGAGTGACCATAGTGACATTGTACCACTCTGGGGGGTGATCAGGGTTTTTTTTCTTTTACACTGTAATTGCTTATGCAGTAAAGATAACTGTATAAGCAATAGCTTTAGCTGTCCTGAATGGGTTTCCCACTCATGAACAGCTTGCTTTTGATTGTGATCTATGATTGGCTAAGCTAATCACAGGGTACAGATAGCCAGATACCATGTGATTGCTGTTGGCCAATCACAGGTCAATATGCAATCTGATCATGAATGTAAAGCCATTTATGACAGCTTGTTTACATTGTTATCATGTGATCACTACGACAAATCATAGCGCATGGTACCCAGTTACCGGATAACAGTAATCCGCTGCATCCAACAGCGTTCACAGGAGGGGAGCGCTGCTCCTAACCCACAGCAGGCTCAATCTTGTGTGTGTATGTATGTATGTATGTATGTGTGTATATATATATATATATATATATATAAGTATCTCACAAAAGTGAGTACACCCCTCACATTTTTGTAAATATTTTATTCTATCTTTTCATGTGACAACACTGAAGAAATTACACTTTGCTACAATGTAAAGTAGTGAAATAACTCAACACACAGCCATTTAAGTCTAAACCGCTGGCAACAAAATGAGTACACCCCTAAGTGAAAATGTTCAAATTGGGCCCAAAGTGTCAATATTTTGGATGGCCACCATTATTTTCCAGCACTGCCTTAAACCTCTTGGGCATGGAGTTCACCAGAGCTTCACAGGTTGCCACTGGAGTCCTCTTCCACTCCTTGCGCTCCTCCACCTTCTGTTTGAGGATGGCCCAGAGATGCTGTCTGGTTGGAGGCCAAAGTGCAGAGAGATTAATTTAAAAGTGTCGCGCTAATAAGCCGGATGAGTGCAACAACAAAAAAACATAAATAAAACACGTCAAAAAACATAAGGAATGTGATTGAATACTCTAGAATAATCCATTAGTCAAAAACAATAAGTCAATTTCCTGTTTCACATGAATCTAAATGTCCTTAAATCTTGGTATAAGTCAGCAACCAACACAAATGACGCCCAGATTTTCCATACAGTTGCACTATGATGTGTGTGATGCATCCACTGCCAACGGATAAGGTGTACGGTTACCTCTAAAAATTGACACACCTATCACGAGTTGTCAAAAATAGCAGATGAGTAAGACTCCTCTCTATTTTCCTTCAAATCCTTGATATACCCGAAACCGGGAGGGGGCCACACTGGAATCTCACCAAATACTTCCAGCTTGCTTTGTATTTATATGGCGATAATGATTGTGGCAGCTTATGCCCCGGGAAGAAGTCTATTCAGACGAAACCGCTTGGGTGAAGGCTACATTTCGATACCGCTGCACAAGAGCAACCTCCTACTCCGTGGAAGTTCTTTATTATCATGCTTCCAAAATCGTCTGTGATGTAAGTGCAATCTTAAATAAATTTTACCACTTGTTATACGGATTCACACTATGCCCTTCCTTTATTTTTGGATTTAACATGTGACCTATGGTGAGAGAGGAGCAGTGTTTGGAGAGATTCCAGCGTGGCCCCCTCCCGGTTTGGGTATATCCAGGATTTGAAGGAAAATAGAGAGGCGTCCTACTCATCTGCTATTTTTGTGTAAATTTTTAGGGGTAAGCGTACACCTTATCCAGGACATTTACATTCATGTGAAACGGGAAATGGACTGAGACAGGAAATACAGAGAGGGCTTCCCTTGCAGCTAGGTGCAAAATGCCCCCTGAAGGTGAAACAGGGAGTGCTATGCCCGGAGAATCAGGGGTCATCCGCCAGTGACAGGCTTGATGAGACATCTACGGAGTGGTAGGCTTGAACCAGGATTCACTGCTGGGCTGAAATCCCTCAGAGTCACTGGAACACACTTGGCTACAAAGGGGGAGCCAGGAGCGGTGTCAGGAGCCAAGCCAGGAATCATACACAGGACATCAGGCAGAAGACGGCAGACAGAGTCAGGAGCAAACCGGGTCATGCACTGGAAGCAGGCGGGAAGCAGGGTCCAAAAGGCAGGCCGACGGTCAAACACAGATCAGCAGGCAGGAGCAGAGTCACGAGACAAGCCAGGGGTCAAGCCGGGTATGTAGGTCAGAGTAGTCAAGGCAAGCCGAGTCTTTAACCGAAGATAAAGTATAATCAGAAACACAGGAGAACATAGGGAAAGCTGAAGATCATCCAGCAACTAATGGTTCCCTTCACTGGCTTTTTTTTAACAGCCCTTCCCTGGCTTTAAATAGAGCAACAACATCTGTCACACATTGCGTGCGCTCAGGCGTGTGTGCATGTGCACTGGCGCCAGATTCTCCCGGCCGTTCTGGACCTTCTGCACGTGTGAGTTGGCGCATTCCTCCTCTGTGTCAATAGGGAATTCCCGTGATGTCGTCTCCCACGGACCATTCTCTGACAGATGCTCAATAGGGTTTAGGTCTGGAGACATGCTTGACCAGTCCATCACCTTTACCCTCAACTTCTTTAGCAAGGCAGTGGTCATCTTGGAGGTTTGGGATTGTTAACATGTTGGAATACTGCCCTGTGGCACAGTCTCCGAAGGGAGGGGATCATGCTCTTCCTCAGTATGTCACAGTACATGTTGGCATTCATGGTTCCCTCAATGAACTGTAGCTCCCCAGTCCAGCCCCAGACCATGACACTTCCACCACCATGCTTGACTGTAGGCAAGACACACTTTTGTATTTGTACTCCTCACCTGGTTGCTGCGACACACGCTTGACACCATCTGAATCAAATACGTTTATCTTGCTCTCATCAGACCATAGGACATGGTTCCAGTAATCCATGTCCTTAGTCTGCTTGTCTTCAGCAAACTGTTTGCTGGCTTTCTTGTGCATCATCTTTAGAAGAGGCTTCCTTCTGGGAGGACAGACATGCAGACCAATTTGATTCAGTGTGCGGCATATGGTCTGAGCATTGACAGGCTGACCCCCACCCCTTCAACTTCTGCAGCAATGCTGGCAGCACTCATACGTTTATTTCCCAAAGACCACCTCTGGATATGACCCTGAGCATGTGCACTCAACTTCTTTGGTCGACCATGGTGAGACCTGTTCTGAGTGGAATCTGTCCTGTTAAACTGCTGTATGGTCTTGGCCACTGTGCTGCAGCTCAGTTTCAGGATCTTGGCAATCTTCTTATAGCCTAGGCCATCTTTATCTACAGCAACAATTCTTTTTTTCAGATCCCCAGAGAGTTCTTTGCCATGAGGTGCCATGTTGAACCAGTGACCAGTATGAGAGAGTGAGAGTGATAACACCAAATTTAACACACCTGCTCCCCATTCACACCTGGGACCTTGTAACACTAACAAGTCACATGATACCGGGGTGGGAAAAAGACTAATTGGGCCCAATTTGGACATTTTCACTTAAGGATGTACTCACTTTTGTTGCCAGTGGTTTAGACATTGATGGTTGCGTGCTGAGCTATTTTGAGGGGACAGCAAATTTGTACTGTTAACTGTTATACAAGCTGTACACTCACTATTTTATATGGTAGCAAAGTGTCATTTCTTCAGTGTTGTCACATGAAAAGATAGAATAAAATATATACAAAAATGTGAGGGGTGTACTCACTTTAGTGAGATACTGTATATATAATATGCTGCCTTCAGTGTAGACTATATATACAGTTCATTCAGTGTATAGTATATAGAGTCAGTTCAGGCAGCGTAAGCATATATATGTACCGTATATAGTATATACCGTATCTCACAAAAGCGAGTATACCCCTCACATTTTTGCAAATATTTTATTATATCTATGCATGTGACAACGCTGAAGAAATTACACTTTGCTACAATGAAAAGTAGTGAGTGTACAGCATTATAACAGTGTAAATTTGCTGCCCCCTCAAAATAACTCAACACACAGCCATTAATGTCTGGAAACAAAAGCGAGTACACCCCTAAGTGAAAATGTCCATATTGGGCCCAAAGTGTCAATATTTTGAGTGGCCACCATATTTTCCAGCACTGCCTGAACCCTCTTGGACATGGAATTCACCAGAGCTTCACAGGTTGCCACTGGAGTCCTCTTCCACTCCTCCATGATGACATCATGGATGTCGTCATGGACATCCGTGATGTTAGAGACCTTGCGCTCATTCATCTTTCGTTTGAGGATGCCCCACAGATGCTCAATAGGGTTTAGGTCTGGAGACATGCTTGGCCAGTCCATCACCCTCACTCTCAGCTTCTTTAGCAAGGCAGTGGTTGCCTTGGAAGTGTGTTTGGGGTCGTTATGTGAGAATACTGCCTTGTGGCCCAGTCTCCGAAGGGAGGGGATCATGCTCCGCTTCAGTATGTCACAGTACATGTTAGCATTCATGGTTCCCTCAATGAAATGTAGCTCCCAAGTGCCGGCAGCACTCGTGCAGCCCCAGACCATGACACTCCCACCACCATGCTTGACTGTAGGCAAGACACACTTGTATTGGTACTCCTCACCTGGTTGCCACCACACACGCTTCACACCATCTGAACCAAATAAGTTTATCTTAGTCTCATCAAACCACAGGACATGGTTCCAGTAATCCATGTCCTTAGCCTGCTTGTCTTCAGCAAACTGTTTGTGGGCTTTCTTGTGCATCATCTTTAGAAGAGGCTTCCTTCTGAGAGGACAGCCATGCAGACCAATTTGATGCAGTGTGCGGTGTATGGTCTGAGCATTGACAGGCTGACCCCCCCACCCCTTCAACCTCTGCAGCAATGCTGGCAGCACTCAAATGTCTATTTCCTAAAGACAACCTCTGGATATGGTGCTGAGCACGTGCACTCAACTTCTTTGGCCGACCATGGCAAGGCCTGTTCTGAGTGGAAACTGTCCTGTTAAACCGCTATGGTCTTGGCCACCGTGCTGCAGCTTGGTTTCAGGGTCTTGGCAATCTTCTTATAGCCTAGGCCATCTTTATGTAGAGCAACACTTCTTTTTTTTCAGATCCTCAGAGGGTTCTTTGCCATGAGGTGCCATGTTGAACTTCCAGTGACCAGTATGAGAGAGTGAGAACGATAACACCAAATTTAACACACCTGCTCCTCGTTCACACCTGAGACCTTGTAACACTAATGAGTCACATGACACTTGTCACATGAAAAGATATAATAAAATATTTACATAAAGGTGAGGGGTGTACTCACTGTTGTGAAATTCTGTATATATATTGTAAGGTTGGGGTTGATCAGACTCAAGCGGTAGGTGCGTTTTCAGTAAGTGCGCCAGTCCAAATCATATTTTTAAGGGCATGGCGGTCCATTTTTATTAAAACACCTGCTCCCCATTCACACTTGAGACCTTGTAACACTGACGAGTCACATGACACCGGGGAGGGAAAATGGCTAATTGGGCCCAATTTGGACTTTCACTTAGGGGCGTATAAGTATATATAATAAAATATTTACAAAAATGTGAGGGGTGTACTCACTTTTGTGAGATACTGTATATATAGTGTAGACTATACATACAGTGTATACTATATAGAGTCAGTTCAGGCAGTGTAAGAATATATATGTACAGTATATAGTATATATATATATATATATATATATATATATATAAAATACGCTGCCTTCAGTTTAGACTATATATACAGCTCATTCAGTGTATATAAAGTCCGTTCAGGCAGTGTAAGAATATATGTGTACAGTATATATATATACATATATATATATATATATTATTCTGCCTTCAGTGTAGACTATATATACAGCTCATTCAGTGTATAGTATATTCAGTCAGTTCAGGCAGTGTAAGAAATAAGCATATGCATCTACAGTATAGTTACAATGTTCTGCCACCACCAACACCTAAGGCCCAATTTTTCTGCACCTGTTTGCCTGGGGCATGTCATTACAATTTTTAAAATAAATGACAACAGCAGAGCCCATCCCTGTGCCCAACAAGAGTAAGTGAGAGGGTTTACAGTGTTCTGCCACCACCAACACCTAAGGCCCAATTATTCTGCACCTGTTTGCCTGGGGTATGTCATTACAATTTTTAAAATAAATGACAACAGCAGAGCCCATCCCTGTGCCCAACAAGAGAAAGTGAGAGGGTTTACAGTGTTCTGCCACCACCAACACCCAAGGCCCAATTTTTCTGTCCCTATTGGGGCATGTCATTACAATTTTTTAAATAAATTACAACAGCAGAGCCCGTTTCTGCTCCCAACAAGAGTAATTGTGAGGGGTTATAGTGTTCTGCCACGACCAACACTCAAGGCCCAATTTTTCTGCACCTGCTTGACTGGGTCATGTCATGCTCTTAAAGCAGACAATTTTTTTTGCAAGTGTCATTTTCTGTTTTCTTTTTTTTTATTGCATTTAAATATGAGATCTGAGGTCTTTTTGACCCCAGATCTCATATTTAAGAGGTTCTGTCATGCTTTTTTCTATTACAAGGAATGTTTACATTCCTTGTAATATGAATCAAAGTGACCCAACTTTTTTTTTTTTAAAGGACAGTGTAAAAATAAAAAATAAGTAAAATAAATAAAAAAATATATATATTTCTTGTTCAAATTTTTTATTGTTTGCTTTGTACAAGTTATACAAGACAATAACAACAGCAGTCATAAAATAAGGATACAGATTCAAAAAACAGTCAACAGTGGTCTGGAAGTGAAGGGGAGTCGACATCATACAATATTCAAGAACGCTTTTTGTACAGGAAGTGTCCCAGATGGTGAATAACAGTTTAATGAGGTTATAAGTAGAGTAGAGAAAAAACATAAGGTGAATCATATCATTTTATAGTAAGTAGGTTGTGCCTGGGGAATGGACAGCTAGGTCCGGTTGAAGGGAGCCCAATTCGGGGTATGCTAATCAGGTTTCCTGTGTAGCTTCCCTGGGAAAGTTTCTAGTGGTACGATATGTCTCCAACCTTCTATGGGATGAAGAATCGGTATGTCCCAGAAATCACTAGTAGGGATGGGATGGTAAGAAGGTTTGTTGGGAGTGAGGTTATTCAGGGAATGCGTATTTGGGGACCCTTTAGCATGCAGTTTGGGGTGAGGTGGTGGACTTTAGCGGGTTTTGGGATTTGAGGGGGAGTTAAAGAGAAGTGAAATGTGGAAGGGGAGGGGGAAGCCAGAGAGGGGAGAGTCATCTCTAGAGAGGAGCATCAGCCTGAGAGGTTAATGGTGAGCAATAGTTGGATATGAGGGGGGTAATGCAAGGTAGTAATAGTGAATAGTCAAGGCCCGGGGGAAGGCAATGGTCGATCCATGGTTTCCAGAGTTTATCAAATTTTGATACTTTGTCCAATATGACCGCTTCTATTTTGGCATGGATCATCAGCTTGTGTAACCCTCTGTTTCACAGAGAGTGCAGAGTGTGTCTTCATCCTCTTCTGTGCTGTCCAAAGGCAACTCCCAGAATGGGCGGTCTTCAGTTTGACAATTATTTTATAGGTAAGGGAGGGACCACCCAGTGACGTAATTGAGTGACCCCACCCTCTTCTGACATCATGTAACATCAGAGGGACGGGCCCCGCCCCTTCTTTAAAAAAAAAACCTGTCAAACTGAAGACTACCCATTCTGGGAGTCGCCTCTGGACGGCATGGCAGTGGCAGCAGCAGCAGAGAAAGAGGAGGAAGAAGAAGATGAGAATGAGAGGAAGGAAGAAGACCAAAAGATGAAGCAAAAGACTAGAAGAAGGAGCAGGGTAGGAGAAGATGGAGGAAGACCAGAGGAAGAATGAAAAAACTGTCTACTGTTTTTTGTAACACTACTACACTCCTTTTTTGGTGAATGGGTAGGGGGACAATGTACCCCCTACCCATTGGCATGGGGGGGTTGGGATCTGGGGCCACCTTATTAAAGGGGGCTTCCAGATTCTGATAAGTCCCACGCCCGCAGACCCCCACAACCACCGGCCAGGGGTGTGGGGATGAGGCCCTGAACCCCAAAGAACCCTCCCCATGTTGAGGGCATGTGGCCTGGTGTGGTTCAGGGGGGGCTCACTCATCCTCACCCCCTCCTGCCATGCCAGTGCTGTGTGCATGGATAAGAGTCTGGTTTGGATTTTTTGGGGACCCCCAAGGCATTTCCTATTTAAATTTGGCGCGGGGTTCCCCTTAAAATTCATACCAGACCTGAAGGGCCTGGTACAGACTTTGAGGGGGGAACCCTACGTAAAATTATTTTTTAATTTTGGCACGGGGTTCCCATTAAAATACATACCAGACCTGGAAGGCCCGGTACGAACTTTGGGGGGACCCCAACACAATTTTTTTTTTTTTGGTACGGGGTTCCCCTTAAAATCCACACCTGACCCGAAGGGCCTGATATGGACTGGGGGGAGGGGCCCAACGCAATGCTTTTTCTGTGATTTTTATCTATATTGCCGGGGACTGGGAATACATTGCAGCCGCGAGCAATTTTAAATTACAATTTTTACTTTACAAATGTAATTTTGCAGTGGCACTGTTCTAAACATCGCACAGATGCGCCACTTTACAGGCATACTAAGGGGAGCCCCAGGCACAATATTTAAAGGAATATTTTTTTATTTTTTCAGTTTTATCATTATTAAAATCACTGCCCCTGAAAAAAGATTGATTTAAAAACATTTTGTGCATTGATACATGTCCCCTAGGGCAGTCCCCAGGTCCCCATACAATTTTTATGGCAATAACTTGCATATAAGCCTTTAAAATGAGCACTTTTGATTTTTCATGTTTGAGACCCATTGATTTAAATAGGGTTCGCGTGTTTGCACAAATTTTTTGCCTGTTCGCAAGTTCTGGTGCGAACCAAACCGGGGGGTGTTCGGCCCATTCCTAGTTAAAAGGATGAAGCTTTTGCAAAAGGCTACCAACATGCCAATGTGCCTAGGGCTGTGTATTTTTTTTTCTTAAAAGCTATTATTATTATTATTATTCTATATAAAACATTATAAATATGGAGTATTCAAAAAAGCGATAGTACAGGTAAGAAGTAAAAAGACAGAGGATAGCATCAGTAATGTAAAGGCAGGAAAGGATGGTCAGGTATGGTGCTGGCAACTATAATGATATGTTCTGAAATATGTATGATCTCAATAAACTGGGTAGGATTAAACCCTTTGATAACCAGGGATCATTTGTGCCCTTTTGACTACAGTAATTCCAGCTATAAAGTTCTGGTAGCCTGCCATTTCTCTCCATTTCATGACAGCAAAGGGCAGAAAAACATTTTTTAAAGCAGTGTTTTTGCAATTCTGTTTTATCAGGTGATTATTGTTAAATGGCAATGATTAGCAACCAAAAGATAGGGAGTTCAACTCACAGCCCCCATGATTATTGCTGCCAATACAGCTTGACCACAGCAAAGCCCTGCACAGCGAAATGCACACTGGAATACACTTTAGCCTTTTGGGTGACTTCATATACTGTGTAAACAAATAGAAACGGCCAGCTCAGATGCTAAGCGGCTTGGTGAGTAGTAAAGACAATTGTACATAAAGAGGGAAGCAATAGAGCGGAAACCAGAAAGGGAAAGAAAAAACAAAAGGAGAGAGAAGAGAAACCAAGAGGGGAGGAAAAAGAAGAGAGAGGGAGTCCAATGGGGAGTGCAGTGGGAGACCACTATATTGAAAGTAGCCTGGTATCGAATCTGGAGGGTTGGTTGCATGTTATCCATGGCTGCCAGACCTATATGGGTGTCCGAAGCAATGGTCGATAGTTTCTCATTTATCATGATATCATTCATGCAGTTCTTAAAGAGGAAGTAAACCCTGAAGGGGTTTACTTCCTCTATATTCCCCTGCAAAGTAGAAGCATAATGGGCTACTATGCATTGCATAGTAGCCCATTATGTGTCACTTACCTGCAAACGAATCATGCGATGTCCAGCGATGTCGCCTGTGCAGGCAGCGTCCATCTTCAGCCTCTCTTCCTTCCAGGGCCTCTGTGACTGGCCGAAGTCGCGTGACGTCAATCCCGAGCATGCGCGCAGGAGCCGCCAGTCACGGCACGGTCTCAGTGAAGAGACGGCACAGAATGATGTCGGCAATGCTAGTACGCTAATATAAAGTAGAAAGAGGAAAGAGTGGCTGAAGCTCACCCCTATTTGAGGCAGGTTTTTGGACTTTCATGGTACCGTATGAATTCATAACCAATAAAGGTTTATAAAATTGTATATCTTTATAATTCTTAAAAGGAAGATTGGATACAACTGTACGTACAGTAATATAAAATAAAAGGATTTTTCTTTAAATCACATCATACAGTGACATTCTAAAATGCCAGTGCTAGTACACTGCATATCTCCTGAACCGTGCTCTAGGCTTACCTGTAGGTTAAAGTGGTTGTCACAGGTTGACAACCACTTTAACTGATTCAAAACTAAGCACAGGGGTTCTCAATGCTCTGGCAATGGTCAGCTTAGTTGCAGCAAAAACGTGGAGAGCCAATTGGCGCTCAGACCAAAGCAGTTCCGAAATCGGTTTACAAAGAAGGACCTCATAGGGGTTTCGTTTGAAGTTGTTGTGAAACATGTTGCAAAGAAGGCAGTAGGTGTTTATTAAGAATGCCTTGGTACATTTTTCCATTCATTCTTCCTTCAAAGATATGAAGTTTGCCAGTACGGTATGCTGAAAAACAGCCCCACACCATGATGTTCTCACCTCCAAACTTTACTGTTGGGGTGGTGGTTGGGGTGATGTGCAGTGCCATTTGACCTCCAAACATGGTGTGTATTATGGCATCCAAAGAGTTCAATTTTGGTCTCGTCTGAGCGGACTATATTCTCCCAGTATTTCACAGGCTTGTCTAAATGTTGTGCGGCAAACTTTAAATGAGCTTCAACATGCTTTTTCTTCAGCAATGGATTTTTGCGTGGTCAGCGTACATACAGGCCATGGCGGTTGAGTGCATTACTTATTGTTTTCTTTGAAACAATTGTATCTACTAATTCCAGGTCTTTCTGAAGCTCTCCACAGGTGGTCCTAGGATCTTGTGAGGAGTACCTGGTCATGGACGGTTTATGGTGAAATTATGTTCTTTCCACTTTTAGATTATGGCCCCAACAGTGCTCATTGGAACATTCAGAATTTTAGAAATCCTTCTGTAATCATCATGTCATCAGTATGTTTTGCAACAATAAGGTTGTGAAGATCTTGAAAGAGCTCTTTGTTTTTACCCATCATGAGATGTTTCTTGTGTGACACCTTGGTAATGAGACACCTTTTTATAGGCCATCAGTTGAGACTGAACCAGCTGATATTAATTTGCACTGACAAGGGGCAGGATTGCTTTCTAATTACTGATAGACTTCAGCTTGTGTCTTGGCTTTCCATGCCTTTTAGCACTTCCCTTTCTTCATGTGTTCAGTACTTTTTCCTGTGTCATTCCATTTTATTACACATAACTTAATTTCTGAACTCAATAGAACGTTTAGAAATATATTTACCTAGAAAAATGGTGATAAATAATTAATAATATTAATTAATTAATAATATAATTCCATTTTTTAAACAAATTTAAAGGGTATTTCCGTATGTCCACTTTCTTGGCAAAAATATAGCAAATTAAAAAAAAAATTATATATATATATATATATATATATATATATATATATAGTATATACAATTACTACACAAGTCATATTGTAATTCAATGTTATTAAAATTACCTTTCCCTTTCAATCTGCAGCTCTGTTATTTTCTGTAAAATACAATGCAATATGGCTGCGTGGTGGCGTTCTGTACACAGATGGTGTACAGAATGCGCCCCAGATATGTAATTTCCTCCTTGTGTGATTGGCTCACTGATTTTCCCAGAAGTCTGCACTAAGATGCAAGTTAGAATGTGCGCATCCCCTGCAACAGAAATAATTTTTTTTGGTGAGGTACCCCCAAAGGTATGCAGACCCTCCAGCTTTCCTCATTAGAGCCATACAAGTGCCACAGCTGATTGATAATTATAAAATCAATTATATTTCCATTCATTTTTCACATGGCCACAGAAATACAAAGAGCTATTTCTTCAGAATAACAAAAGGTAGGACTCTGCAACAGACTTTGTTAAAATCCTTGCAATGTACAAAGATCACCCAGAGGGGAATGATTTTTTTTTCTCTCAACAATAGGGGTGTTACTCTTTAAAGCACAACAAGCATACATACCTGCAGTTGTTATCCCTTGCACATCAGCACTTAGACTCGGAGATGGGGAGGTATCACTTGGAGCCAGTGAAGCTCTGCTGCATACACACGTGCTAACAAGGAACATGCAGGTAGGAGGATAGAGCAGACTAAAAAGAGCAGATGACTTTTCAGAGAGTCTTTGTTCCTTCATTTTCCAATCAGTAGCCTGCAGGTGTAGAGGCCACACTTTGGTATTCCTTATCTCTATCAGAAAATGTGGTGCTACCCATCTGGCTGTGCTGTCTATCACAGATACATGCATCAGAAAAATGGCTGAACAGAATTACACACCCTGAGGCAAATAAAACAAATGCTGTTTAAATATAGGTCTTTCAGTTTTGT
Organism: Glandirana rugosa; assembly: GCA_018402905.1. Classification (NCBI taxonomy): domain Eukaryota; kingdom Metazoa; phylum Chordata; class Amphibia; order Anura; family Ranidae; genus Glandirana; species Glandirana rugosa. Next base: position 3,194,630 of record BLSH010022783.1, read on the forward strand.
ATTTAGTTGATTGTTCAGAATCCCATTGGCTGGCACTGAAATGTAAAGGATTTACTTTCTAATAAAGCAACTTGATAAATTATTAAGAGGCAATGGTATCCTTTAAGGAGAATTTTCCTTTAACACTAGGAAACAGAAGAGTGGCTATTTTGCTGTATAGCATCTAGCATGGATGGAGGAATCAGTTTTTGTTTTCACTCTGCCCTCAAGCTGCACAAAAAAAATTTAATAGCGTATGGCCAGCTTTAGTCCATAGAGGTCAGAGCTTAAAGCGTAACTCCACTTTTGTTGAGAAAAAAACATTCCCTTCTGGGTGATCTATGTACATTGCAAGGATTATTATTATTATTATACAGAATTTATATAGCGCCAACAGTTTGTGCAGCACTTTACAACATATTATAACAAACTTTGTTGCAGATTCCTACCTTTTGTTATTCTGTAGAAATCCCACTGTGTTTCTCTGTGCCTCTGTACTGGGTGGGTCTAATGGTAGTGGTTTTATAATTAACTGTCGGGTGTGCACCTGCAGAGCACTAATGAGGAAATCTGCTGGGCCTGCATCCCTTTAGACATGCTCCTATTGAAAGTATCTCTTTAAAAATGACATTTTTGTTGCAGGGGATGCCTGAAATCTGACTTGTATCCTAGGCAGACTTCTGGGAAAATTGGTGAGCCAATCACACAAGCAGGAAATTGTGTTTCTGGGGAGTGGTCAGTACACATTCTGTGTACAGAACACCTCCAGGTAGCCATATTGCAATGCATTCTCAGAACATTACAGCGGCTGTAGATTGAAAAGGAAAGGTAATTTTTATTAACATTCAATTACAATATGATTAGTGTAACAATTATATGTGCTATATTATTTCTTCTTTATTTGTTTTTTTTCCCACAAAAGTGGAGTTACCCTTTAAGAGAGTTATTGGAGTGATTGACTCAGAGATCAGAAATCAGGACACAGTCCTCACCTCAAATGAGAGTCCATTCAAAATGTCCATATACCATAGAAGCAATTAAATACAACCATTAAGGAAGCACAGGTATTTTTCTTGACACACTAGGATAATAATGAGTATTGTTAGGGCTTGTGCTTTCTTGTAGCAGCCCTTGTCACTCCTTTGAAAGTGATCCATGGTAAATCACCAGATGACGTTTGACAGACGGTGAGGAGGTGATATCTGTTTTTTTTTTTTATACTGAAAATAATTGTTTATACTTGAACAGTAGTGAAACTTGGGACCTAAAAATGTTTAAATACCTCAAGTATTTCACCTTCATTTGGTAAATATAAAACTGACAAAACTTTCCATTGTCAACAGTATTTTGGATTATGTAGCCTTTAGCCATTCAAAGGTTTCCTTAGCTTGATTGATATATAAAACTTGCACGGATTCTTTTGTCTCACAGAACTGCTTGGACAAGACGAGCATGTTTGTAAATGTGGAAACTCCAATTTAGCATTTCAAACAAGTTTGGCTGGGCCGGGGTTTTCCCCATCAGCCTAGAGCGAATAGCTTTACGAGACCTTCGGACTCAAGTTGACAGACCCGCATTGGCAGAGTACAAGATCTGACAGTGCTCTTCAATTTATCTCTTCCAGAATATTTTTGTTGGCATTTAATTGTTTATTACAAAAAAACAATTACAATATTTTTTCAAATAAGGCAGCCTTAGTTATTAGATAACACATGATTAGTCTTTTTAGAACTACCGATACAGAAACTTTTACATACACATTGCCCTAGCTTGCACAGAAGATCCCCTATTACCAGCAGCATTTTGGGTGAACAATAATGTTATAAACTCACCCGGGACAGAGGCTTTTGGAGGGGACTGAATCCTAGCCCCTTGCCTACTGATTATGGGCTGGGATTTTAATGGAACACTACTCTTTGTGAGGTATATGCCTGGGGACCCTTGTAATAATGTTACTTCAAGTCCATGTCTCCCCAAGACACCATTCGCACTTCGTACTGCAACCAGGAGGAGAGAATTTTTCCTTGGGGGGGGGGGGGGCGCTTCTCACACGCTAGCGTTTCCTTCCAGAATTCGCAGCAGATAGAATCATACCATCTCAGCAGGTCCTGCTCTGATACTGGTCCTCTGTGCTGTATCTGCATCTCTCGCAACCTCCTTCGGAATTCCTCTTTCATGGTGGTTGGTATCTGTATCTCTCCTCTTCTGCTATCCGGATCTTAGGTCCCGTTAGTGGTTTGGATGTTTCATGCACAAGGAAGCATCCCACTGCTGCCACCAAATGTGACAGACTCCGAACCCCCTGCACAAGGTATTTCAAGAAGCTGCTTCCCAAGTCCTGAAACACAAGACCAATGGATCTGGCTATAGTTACCCCAAGAACCGGGCAACACCAGCTTTGGAGTACACCAGATATAAAACGTTTTATTTGAACCAAGGCGCAGAGATATATACACCATGGGAGGATTTCCCCCCCTCCCCTCCTGATCATATTACCATAGCTAAACAACCAACATGTACTATAAATATTAATTTATAAACTATAAAAGTTAATAACTGGTCACCTGAACAATGTTGTGATTAATCAGATATCCCCATTTCAGGCCAGAGTTGTTGTCTCCTAGCTCAGAAGACCATAGCAGAGTTAATTAGCACAATAAACACTTTTCACTAGACATACTTGAAATAAACACATTATAGCAGGCAATGCCAGACAGGTGGCTTGAGTTGATGACATCAACGTCTGCTTTGAGTCACAGTGTGAGACAGTCACTATTGGCAGTGAGGAATTTAGGCCCTTATACAGGGATCCCAGAGTCTGGTGTATTGGGGAGGCATGGACTTGAATCCAAAGTAACATTACTCCAAGGGTTCCCAGGCATACACCTCCCAAAGAGTAGTGTTCCATTAAAATCCCGGCCCATAATAAATAGGCAAGAGACTAGCATTCAGCCACCTCCAAAAGCCTCTGTCCCGGGTGAGTCTATCACAAATAACTAGAGTTGAGCGAACACCTGGACGTTTGGGTTCGGAGGGTCCGAACGAACTTTGGGAAAAAGTCCGGGTTCGGCACCGAACGTTGCCCGAACTTTATCCCGGACCCCCGAACCCCATTGAAGTCAATGGAGACCCGAACTTTTAGGCACAAAAATGGCTGTAACAAAGTCCTGGCAAGTGCTAGAGGGCTGCAAAAGGAAGTAAAATGGGGGTAAGAGTAGGGCAAGTGCCCTACAAAAAAATGGGGATAGGGAAAATAAATTAAAATCAAATTAAAAAAATGGGAGGGGGGGTGGATGTGGAGTAGGAGCCTAGAGGTTGACTAGGCCGTGACCGTGGCAGTGTAGGTGGAAGTGGCAGTGGTCGAGGAGGAGGAAGAGGTAGCCAACACTGTTTTTTTTTGTTTGTTTATAATTGGGGTAGCCCCCAAAATATTGAGGCCTATTCAAAAAAACAAGTATACGAATGGCTGTGTGAGTTTGGTCTAAATGTTTATTCTGCACAAGGTACAGACAAGTCTTGTGGGATCCATGCCTGGTTCATTTTAATAAAGGTTAGCTTGTCCACGTTGGCTGTGGACAGGCGGCTGCGCTTGTCTGTGATAACGCCCCCTGACGTGCTAAACACACGTTCAGATAATACACTGGCTGCAGGGCAGGCCAGCACCTCCAAGGCATAAAGGGCAAGCTCAGGCCATGTGGCCAATTTGGAGACCCAGAAGTTGAATGGGGCAGACCCATCAGTCAGTACATGTAGGTATGTGCACACATACTCTTGCACCATGTTGCTGAAATGCTGCCTCCTGCTAAGACGTTGTCTATCGGCTGGTGGTGCTGTTTGTTGTGGCGGGCTGCTGACAAAGCTTTGCCACATTTCATCCATGCTAACCCTGCCTTCTGAGGTGCTGGCGGTGGCACAGCTGCGTCGGTGGCTTCTTCCTCCTCCTCCTCCTCTGCCTTCGCCTTGTGCTTCCACTGAGCCCCCGGTGTCATTTGGGAATGCCCTCAGCAGCGCCTCTACCAGTGTGCACTTGTAGTCTCGCATCTTCCTCTCACACTCCAGTGAGGGAATTAAGGACGGCACATTGTCCTTGTAACGGGGATCCAGCAGGGTGGCCACCCAGTAATCAGAAGAAGTTACAATGTGGGCAACTCGGCTGTCATTGCGCAGGCACTGCAGCATGTAGTCGGCCATGTGTGCCAGGCTGCCCAGAGGCAAAGACAAGCTGTCCTCTGTGGGAGGTATATCATCTGTGTCCTCTGTATCCCCCCAGCCACGCTCCAGTGATGCCCACGAGCTGCGTTGGGTGCCAACCTGCTGCGATTCCTCCTCCTCTTCCTCCTCATCTTCCTCGTCCTCCCCGTCCTCCAGAACTGTGCCCTGGCTTGAATATTTTTGACCTGGCCTATGCTGGTGCAGGAACCCACCCTCCGAGCCACTTGCGAATGACTGGCCTGATAACCGTGGAAATGACCCCTCTTCCTCCTCCTCCTCCTCATCCTACTGTGCCACATCCTCTTCCATCATGGCCCGAAGTGTTTTTTCAAGGAGACATAGAAGTGGGATAGTAACGCTGAGAACAGCGTCATCAGCACTGGCCATGTTGGTGGAGTACTCAAAACACCGCAATACGCTACACAGGTTTCGCATTGAGGCCCACTTGTTGGTGGTGAAGTGTTGCTGTTCCGCAGAGCGACTGACCCGTGTGTGCTGCAGCTGAAACTCCACTATTGCCTGCTGCTGCTCGCACAGTCTCTCCAGCATGTGCAAGGTGGTGTTCCACCTTGTGGGCACGTCGCATATGAGGCGGTGAGCGGGAAGGCCGAAGTTCCGCTGCAGCGCAGACAGGCGAGCAGCAGCAGGGTGAGAACGCCGAAAGTGCGCACAGACGGACCGCACTTTATGCAGCAGCTCTGACATATCCGGGTAATTTTTTAGAAAATTCTGTACCACCAAATTCAGCACATGCGCCAGGCAAGGGATGTGCCTCAAACCGGCTCGGCCCAGAGCCGCTACGAGATTTCGGCCATTGTCGGACACCATCAGGCAGGGCTTGAGACTCAGTGGCAACAACCACTCATTGGTCTGTTGTTCAATGGCCGTCCACAGCTCCTGCGCAGTGTGGGGTTTATCCCCCAAACATATCAGTTTTAAAACAGCCTGCTGTCGTTTCCCTCTGGATGTGCTGATGTTGGTGGTGAAGGTGTTACGCTGAGCGGATGAGTAGGTGGTCGAGGAGGAGGAAGCGCAGTAGGAGGAGGAGGCAACAGGAGGCAAAGAGAAATGCCCTGCAATCCTCAGTGATGGAAGGACATGCACCAAATGGCTAGCCGGTTCAGGCCCACCCGCCACTACATTTGCCCAGTGTGCAGTTAGCGAGATATATATCAGTGGTTATGTGGACCTTGCCACAGATGGCGTTGCGCAGTGCACACTTTATCTTGTCCCCGACTTGTTTGTGCAGGGAAGGGATGGCTCGCCTGGAAATGTAGTGGCGGCTGGGAACCACGTACTGTGGGACAGCCACCGCCATCAGGTTTTTGAAACTGTCCGTGTCCACCAGACGGAATGACAGCATTTCAAAGCCAGGAATTTTGAAACGCTGGCATTCAGGGCCAGGGATCGCGGGTGGGTAGGGGGGTACTTCCTCTTTCTCTCCAGTGTTTGGGAGATGGACAGCTGTAAGCTTCCATGGGACCATGTGGAAATGCTTGGGGACGGTGGCGGACATGGTGGCGTTGCTGTCATATGGTCTGTTTGCTTGGTGGCAGGTGACACTGTCACTGTAGAGGTGGAGGAAGAGGCTGAGGCAGCAGTAGAAGAGGAAGCAGGAGGAGGCCGAGACCTTTCTTGGATTTTGAGGAAATTATTCCAATGCAGCTTGTACCTTGAATTTAGATACCTGGTCATGGGGGTTGTGCTCAGGTTGAGAACATTTATGCCCCGGCTCAGGCTATCATTGCACAGCTTGCAAACCACTCGTGTTTTGTCGTCAGCACATTGTCTGAAGAACTGCCAAGCGGGGGAATGCCTTTGAGCTGCCTTTGGTGTGCTAGGTCCCTGGATAGTAGCAGGCATACTGTCTAGGGGACCCCCCCTCCGCTTTTGCAACCTGCTTCCTCTTGCTGTGCTGGTGCCTCTGTGCGACCACCACCTCTTCCTCCAAACTGCACATGTCACTCACATGACCCTCATTCTATGTGGGGTCTAGGACCTCATCATCCTCCACATTATCTTCCACCCACCCTTCACCACTGCCCTCCTTGTCAGTCTGCACACTGAGGCAAGCTGCAGCAGTTGGCACCTGTGTTTCGTCATCACCAGAGATGTGCTGCGCTGGTGTTTCCATGTCCTCATCCTGCAACAGAAGTGGTTGGGCATCGGTGCACTCAATGTCTTCCACTTCTGGGGCAGTGCTATATGGATGGCCCATGGAAAGCACACCAGGAGAGTCATCAAAAAGCATAAGAGTCTCTTGCAGGACTTGGGGCTCAAACTGCTTGGCTAATTTACAAGGGGCTGAGGTGAAAGACAGATGGCCATGGGGTTCAGGTGCCAACTCTGAGCTTTCATTAAGGGACCGGGAGGGAGACAATGTGAAAGAACTGGAGGCATTGTCAGCCACCCAATCTACTATCGCCTGTACTTGTTCCGGCCTCACCAATTGTTGAGGGGCATTCGGGCCTACCATATACCGGTGAAGGTTCTGTTGGCTACCTGAGGAAGGTGTTTCCCTTGTGCGTGTAGCTGGCACACCTCGACCACGTCCTGTCCTTCCAACAGGAGGTTCACCAACACCACCAACACCAGCAGCACCAGCATCACCAGCAGCACCATGACCACGTCCCTTATTTGCTCTCCTCATTGTGCCCGCAAATGTACTATGTAGCCCTATGTAAGTATTTATTAATACTAATTAATACCTTTTTTTTTTTTAAAACACCAACGTAGCCGTACTTTTTATTTTGGTGCAAGAAATGCACCGCTCACACCAACAGCTGGAAGCTCTCCCTTTGGAACTAGGAGATGATTTTTGAACAATAATGTGTCACTTATAGCAACAGCTGGAACCTGGCCCTATAGGAGTAGGCAATGATTTTTGAACAATAATCTGTCCCTCTAAGCAACAGCTGGAAGCTCTCCCTTTAGAACTAGGAGGTGATTTTTGAACAATAATGTGTCACTTACAGCAACAGCTGTAACCTAGCCCTATAGGAGTAGGCAATGATTTTTGAACAATAATCTGTCCCTCTAAGCAGAAGCCTCTACCTAGTGCA
>BLSH010022783.1:3213038-3228311 GCA_018402905.1 Glandirana rugosa
AGAAACTAGCTGGTACCACTCAGGGCAAGACTCACCTTGGACAGGACAATTTGGCGACATACCAGAACCGGTGACACGACGTCGAGTCAAAGTCCCAGAACCTTTAGAAGAATATCGGATCCGGTAGAAATAGATGTCGTTGTTAAGAAAAAAAGTATAGGAGTCTCTCAAGAAACGGTACTCCACGGTATAACTTGGTCACTCTCTCACTCTCACTATTGTAGTTTAAATTGTGTGGACGAGGGGTAAGGGTGGACTCTGGAACATTGTGATTACTCAGTGTACTATGGCCCCACCCCACTCAGAACGGGACTCACCATGGTCGATCAAAGAAGTTTAGTGCATGTGCTCAGGGTCATATCCATAGGTGGTCTTTGGGAAATAGACGTATGAGTGCTGCCAGCATTGCGGCAGAAGTTGAAGGGGTGGGGGTCAGCCTGTCAATGCTCAGACCATATGCCGCACACTACGCTCTGCCACCATCTTCACAAATCTGGATTTAAGAGGGGCATACAACCTCATTTGCATCCGGGAAGGTGACGAGTGGAAAACTGCGTTCCGCACCCGATTTGGGCATTATGAATACCTTGTCATGCCCTTTGGATTATGCAAAGCCCTGGCCACTTTCCAGTTCTTCATCAACGATATCCTCAGGGACTTCTTAGACATCCTTGTGATAGCTTACCTGGATGGCATCCTTATTTTTTCCTCCTCACTTGAAATCCATGTCAAGAAGGTCCTCTGCCGCCTCCACCAGCACAAACTCTACGCCAAACCCGAGAAGTGTGAGTTTGAGCGTCAAAGTATTCAGTTTCTGGGACTGATCATTTCCCCAAGAGGCATCGAGACGGATCCACAAAAAGTATCGGCCATCCTCTCTTGGCCTGCACCTATCGATATAAAGGGGGTCCAATGGTTCGTTGGATTCTCCAACTTTTATCGTAAATTCATCCGGAACTTCTCGGCCATTATCTCACCCATCACCCAGCTCACCAAGCAAGGGGTCTGGTTCCACTGGTCCCCGGAAGCTCAAACCGCCTTTGCAACCCTTAAAGAACTCTTCACGTCAGCCCCTGTATTGCGCCACTCAGATCCAGCTCTTCCCTATATTCTGGAGGTACGCGCGCCAGAAAGTGCTGTCGGAGCGGTCCTCTCCCAACGTTCTGGCCTCAAAAGTTCAGTCCATCCGGTGGCCTTCTTCTCATGAAAACTTGCCTCGGCTGAAAGAAACTGATGTGGGAGATCGAGAACTCCTGGCCATTAAGGCCGCTTTGGAAGAATGGAGATACCTGCTGGAAGGGGCGGCTCATCCAATACTGATCTACACGGTTCACAAGAATCTCGAGTATCTCAAGTCTGCCAAACACCTCAGACCCCGCCAGGTCCGATGGGCATTATTTTTCTCGAGATTCTCGTTCCATACAACATACCGGCCAGGATCTAAAAATGTCAAGCCTGATGCGTTATCACGCATGTTTGAGGATCCTAAGGAGTCGGCGACACCCGATACCATCCTGCCAGCTCGGAATTTCCTGCTTCTTCAAACTGACCTTTTGTTGCAGTTGAAGCAGGCCTCTATAGAAACTTCTGGCTCCATCAGAAACACCTTGCAGGTCAGAGAGGGTCTTTTGTGGAAAGGGAACCAAATCTTTGTCCCGAAAGAGGTCCGAGTAACCATCCTAGGTCTATGTCATGAATTCATCCCTTGGCAGGACACTTCAGGATCCACAAGACCCTAGAGCTGGTGCAGAGCACCTTCTGGTGGCCCAACCTGGAAAAGGACTGTAAACAATACATTAACTCCTGCTCCATCTGCACCCGAAACAAGGTTTCTGGGGCTTGCTTCGGCCTCTGCCAGTACCAGACCGACCTTGGGCCATGATCTCTATGGATTTTGTAGTGGAGCTGCCTCCCTCTGAGGGCTGCATGGCCATCTTCGTGGTGGTCTTTCAGCTGACAAAGATGGCCCATTTTGTGCCCTTAAAAGGAACATCCTCTGCTCCAGAGACTGCCCGGGTGTTCATTAAGGAATTTGTCAGTCTCCATGGTGTTCCCATAGATATTGTTCCCGACCAGGGGGTGCAATTCACCTCAAAATTCTGGAAAGCCCTATGTGGGATCCTGAAAATAAAAGTGTCTCTATCATCGGCCTACCATCCCCAGTCCAATGGGCAAACGGAGCGGACAAACCAAACTCTAGAGCAATACCTCCATTGTTTTTCATCATTTGTCCAAGATGACTGGGTGTCCCTTCTGCCGATGGCGGAATTTGCTAACAATTCCTATGAATTCTGCTACCAAGCAATCTCCTTTCTTTGCAAACTTTGGTTTTCACCCCACTTTCCTACCAGATTTGATCCCCGAGTCCTCCGTGCTTGCTGTCCAAAGCATCCTGAACTTCTTTGCACGCAAAAACAAACTGCTGCAGGAGGCTATGTGCAAGGCACAAGAAGACAGCAAAAGAATCTTTGATAGAAAAAGAAGGGGGGGACTAATTTTACAAGCAGGATACCAAGTACGGCTGGCTACAACCAACCTGAAGCTGCCATGCCCATCAAGGAAGCTGGGGCCTAAATATGTGGGACCATTCCCTGTCAAAAGGAGCGTTAATGATGTTTCCTATGAACTTTCTCTGCCTGAAAGCTTTAAAATTCACCCAGTATTCCGTGTCTCTTTATTGAAGCCTGTGAAACCAAACCCTTTTCCCAATCGCGAGACAGGTCCACCTGCACAAATAATGATTAATGGGGATGAAGAGTTTGAGGTGTAGGCTGTGCTGGACTGTACAAGGAAAAGGGGGCAAATACAGTATCTGATTAAATGGAAGGGCTATGGACCCAAGGAGAATTCCTAGGAGCCCGAACAAAACCTACATGCTTCGGATCTGGTAAATGCCTTTCTGCGCAGCCACCAGCAAAGAAGAACCCAAATGGGCATCCAGAGGCTGCCTGTAGGGGGGGGGGGGGCAATGTCAGGAAGGCCGTCTGCTTGATCCCTCTCAGGAGAAGGACACCTGAAAACGTCTTCTTCCTTGATCCCATTGGCGCAGGTTTGCGTGCTCGTGTGTGCGCTTTCTTGGGCCAGAACGGCCATTTAAGCCCTGTTAATGCTCAGAGCGGGTGCTGTCTGATCGACAGCGTTACCCGTGTCTATCTGTTGCCTGATATCTGTTCCTGATCCATTACCGACCCGGCTTGTCCAGACCTTCCTGCTTTCTGCCTGCATCCGACCCGGCTTGTCCTGACCACTCTTCTGCCTACTCCTCTGTACCTCGCTGCCAGCTGGTTGCCAACCCTGCCTGCACCTGACTCTTCTCCAGTGTCTGTGGCCATCCAGACCTCTGCAGCTTCCAGCTACGCAAGTCTCCTCCAGCTTCTTCCGGACTGCTACTTCCTGGCTGCACCTCTAGCCCCGCAGATCATCTCCATCTCTCCTATGGACCCAGCTGGTGGACATTACCGGACTACCACAGGCACTCATACCCCCCTGTGCTCCTGTGGCCGCTGTCTCACTCCCAGCGGTCCCTCGAACCGGGTTCATAGGAGAGGCCATCCCCTGCCGCCAGTCTCACTACCTGGTACATAACAAGGTGACAGCAAATTTACACTTAAAATTAATACCAGAGGAGATGGCGCTGTCCTTAATATGAACCAGTTTGATGATCAATCTAAAGTGACAATAAGTGCAATTGAGATATATAAAGGATAATAAATTACATACATTAAATATTCAGCAACTGTGAAAAAATGTTGGTATACTTTAAATACAACTAATATACCACAAAGTGTCCATAGATGTGCAAGGAGAAAAAGTAAAAAATAAAAATAAAAGTAAAAATAAAATATATAAGATATCCTTGAGTGTAGCTTTGAAAATCAAACTAAAAAAAACACCAGTATCTAAAAAAGTGTAAAATCAGTGTAAAAAATAGTATGAAAAATAGAAAAAAATATATTGTCCAATAAATAAATAAAGAAAGAAAAAAATATATATAATAAAAAACAGTCTTCAGAAAATATATGTATACATTCCACAGTCTGTATTCGGTGACTTAGTGACATTCCATCGCTGTATCCACAAAATTAGTGACTTCCACACGTGCTCCCCTTATGTGTCCCCACTCACCAGAGCCACACACCCCTGCAGGGGTAATGCGCATATAACTGGTCCGGTGTTGAAATCTCGTTCTCAGATCGATCTGTGTGTAGTATGCCGGGACAATATTCATCCACAAGAGGACTCCTCCCAATGAGATTCCATATAAAAAGGAAATAAGATTCCAGAATAGTGTGACTCCGTTTAAAAAAGTTTATTCCATCAGTTTAAAAGGTCCATACATGTCACCTGTACTGCGGTTTGTGGCTAGCATAAATAGTGAAAACAGCAAGTCAGCAGCATGGCTGCTGTTTGAATAAGGAGCAGATCTCTTCCCCTCTACCTAACTTGCGTTCCACCTCGGTAAACCTACTCTCTGGCCCCTTCTAACGCGTTTCGTCATCAGACGTCGTCGGAAGCGGTGGCCATCTTGGTACTCCAACCGCTTATATACACAGCATGATGGGCGGTCTTATTAGGTACACCCGCGCCCATCAGCCTATGGAAACAGCATGATTCTGCAGGGGTGTGTGGCTCTGGTGAGTGGGGACACATAAGGGGAGCACGTGTGGAAGTCACTAATTTTGTGGATACAGCGATGGAACGGCCCTCTGATTCCTCCTGTATTGAATTGTATTGTAATTGTACTGTCTGCCCTAATATTGTAAAGCGCTGCGCAAACTGTCGGCGCTATATAAATCCTGTATAATAATAATAAAAATAATAAAAAAGTCACCCGAATACAGACTGTGGAGTGTTAACATATATTTTCTGAAGACTGTTTATTATATATATATTTTTCTTTATTTATTTATTTATTGGACAATATATTTTTTCTATTTTTCATACTATTTTTTACACTGATTTTACACTTTTTTAGATACTGGTGTTTTTTTTAGTCTGATTTTCAAAGCTACACTCAAGGATATCTTATATATTTTATTTTTACTTTTATTTTTATTTTTTTATTTTTCTCCTTGCACATCTATGGACACTTTGTGGTATATTAGTTGCATTTAAAGTATACCAACATTTTTTCACAGTTGGTGAATATTTAATGTATGTAATTTATTATCCTTTATATATCTCAATTGCACTTATTGTCACTTTAGATTGATCACCAAACTGGTTCATATTAAGGACAGCGCCATCTCCTCTTGTATAAATTTTAAGCCAATTTTTCCATTGTGGAAATTCGGGAGGGCAGCAGTCTTACTAACATACACCCAATCTTACCCTATTTCCTTAGCGCGGAATTCATTATATCTAGCAAATTTACACTGTTATACAAGCTGTACACTCACTACTTTACATTCTAGCAACATGTCATTTCTTCAGTTTTTTCACATGAAAAGATATAATAAAATATTTACAAAAATGTGAGGAGTGTACTCACTTTTGTGAGATACTGTATATACAGGACTGTATATAAGTTGTCCCAACCAAGTTTGCAATCTACTGGGCATCCCATATTTCCTTTACCCCATCCAAGTTCTATTCCCTAAATACAAAAATACAAACCTCACGGACGGTTCATTGTCTTGGAGTGTCTGAGAAGTGAATGCCGGGCTGGGCAGGGTGACAGGTGGGCCAAAACACTCAGCAGCCCCTACCGCTACACAGGTAGCCATCTTCCTGATTTATCTAGAGATGCTCAATACAGGTAGCCATCTTGAGATTTCTCTAGAGATGTTCCATATAGGTAACCATGTTCCGAGTTTCTCTAGAGATGCTCCATACAGGTAGCCAACTTACTGATTCCTCTAGCGATGCTAGAGAAAGATGCTTCACACAGGTAGCCATCTTCCATAGCAGATTTTATCCTGCTGGCTCTTCTAAATATGTTCCATATATGTGGCACAGATGCGCCATATAGGTAGCCATCTTCCATATGTAGCGTTACCCCCCGTAGGGGCTGATGGTAATTGTAGTCCATCTGTCACCCTTCCCAGTCAGGCACAGGATTTCCAGTCACTCTCAGACAGAAAACAGTCTATGCACTTTGTTTTGTATTTCTATTGAGGGGATTAAACTTGGATAGGGTAAGGGAATATGGAATGCCCACTTGATTGAAGCACAATGTACACGAGACTCAACCTATATACACTCTCTGTATATACACCTCCACACTTCAGCTCCAGCACATCACTTGCTTGCAGACTATCTGTCCTTGACACCTCCAGCACATCACTTGCTTGCTCCTCCCGGACCAGCTAGCACTGATTCGTAGGCCTGACACTGACTCCACCAAGCCTTAGGTGGATGCTCTTTGCAGGCAGGGACCACGGGCCCCTTTAGTGTAGCAAAATTGTAGGTAGTCCCATTGCTAGCTGTCCACGTGGCTACTGAGCCTAGTACTACATCTTCAGGTCCTCCCAGCCCTCCTGGCTGCAGCTGCCTCTCTCTACTGCCCATGCCACCACAGTCCACTCCTTGGGTTCTGCACCTATCTCATACTGCAATCTCCCAGTCCTCTTGGGCGTGCCTCCCCTGTCCTCTCCTGACTGTGTGTCACTCACCAGCCCTCACCCCTGTTGTTCCTCCCTGGAGACTTTGTCTGGCAGTGCTTCTACCGCTGTCCTCTCTCTTGCTCCTTCTGTGCTTCCTGTCCAGGACACATCTGTGTGTTCTCAGAGGGCCCCGTCCACACCAGAGTCCAGGCCCAAGGTCACACCCCCCCCCCCCCCAGACTGGGGAGCTCCCTCCAAGGCCACGATAACCTAGCACTCCATATCCAGCTTCCACCCAAACAACTTCTCCCCAGCTGGGCTGACCCTGGGTATTTAAGGAAATCTGCCCCCTGCCAATCTAAGTTGGGGATTGGTAAGTGCTCTTCAGAATGCCCCAGACAGCTCCACCTTTCCTCTACTCCTTTCTTTCCAGAAAACACCAGAACATCCTGGAAAGAAGTGGGAGGTGTTGGTGATGCTGCATGTGAGTCACCCAGCCCTACCCTGAGTCACTCCCAACTCAGATCAAACACACTGGAAATTTACCTACTCTACCAAAAATACATCACTATCACTTCTAGCACACTAGAGGGTACTACACATATTTTTCTACAGATGCTCCAAATAGGGAGCTATCTCTTTCTCTACCTCCTTCTGGATGTACCCTCTAGCAAGGAAACTCAAGTTTGTTAGGCCTTAGCAGAAGCTGCTGGTTGGGGCAATCTCCAAGAAAAAAAAAACACATTCTCAACAAGCAGAAGCTCATGAGGGAAGCCCCATCTAGAAAGATTCTTCAAATGCTCATTGTTTTCCTCTCAGCTCACATCACCAGGCCAAAACCATCAATGGATATTCATCTTTCATAGCAGACTTTTTTTTCTCCCTTGTTCTTCTAAATAAGCTTCATACAGATAGCCATCTTTCCATTTGCTATGTCCCCACTGGAGAGATTTCCCTTCACTTCACATCCCAAAGACACAAGGAGTGAGAGAAATCTCTCCAAGGAAAGGGGAATTCTCTCAGACAGTTGTCACTACAACAAGTGTCCCCATTTGGAAGGCTTCTTTTCAATTTCTAATCAATTGACAACTAAAATGTATTTTTTTCCTCCACTATAAGTCCCTGGGATAAAGAAGACGGTGAATTTCCCTATTAGGAACACAGGCAGCAGCAAATCTATGAGAAGAAATAGAGGAAAAGAGGAAGAGACACCGCTCAAGGTGAGTAGGTTCAGGTGTGGTAGTATGAGATGGAATTCCTCCTATGGGCGCACACCCCGGCTCGCCTGCCGTGATCAGCACTGGATATGAAGAAATTGGCTGCACTCCAAAGTGACGAAAGTCCATTTATTGCGTAATGATAAGGTAACAAACATCACAGGTACATTAACAGATGCAATGGTTGACGCGTTTCACACAGTCAGCTGTGCTTGCTCATATCCCCCAATGGAAGGCTTCTCTTCAGTTTCTAATAAATTGACGACTAAAAATGTATTTTTTTCCTCCACTATCAGTCCTAGGGACAGTGGTCACTGGGACATAGAAGATGGTGAATCTCCCTATTAGGAACACAGGCAGCAGCAAATCCATGGCATGGTTATTAATCTTAAGCCACTCTATTCAAAATTAAAGTAGAACTTCACCTAATGATGAAAGTTCCGCTTTTCCTCATGCTCCCCCTCCTCTGTCCATATGGGAGTTTTTTTCTTTATTTTTTAGGGAGCAGCTATCTTGTTTTGACAGGAACCCACATCTTCTCGTTTCACTTAGGCGATCTGAGTTTAAGTTTGCTCCCCCCTCCTTGCCAGTGTGGGTCCATTGAGAAAGTGAAGAGGAAAAAGGAAACCCTCTGGGGTGGGATTTTTGGGGCACAAATAGGTCAAAGAGTATATAAAAATATTTTATTTGTACAAGAATAAAAACATATATATAGAAATATAGCAAGAAATATATAAAAATCGCAACACAGCGATTGCAGTTATTGACAAAGCATTGTAAAGAGACTTTTTTTATATACCCTATGACCTATTTGTGCCTCCAAAAATCACACCCCAGAGGGTTTCCTTTTTCCTGTTCGTATTAGGGATGATGGCACTTGCTTAGCTGTAGGCTGGGACACCCCCACATTGAGAAAATGCAGTGCTACTCACACATGCATAGTGGGAAGTCAGCTGTGACGCATCAGTAGGTCACAGCTGGCTTCCAATATCCAAGATGGCAGAGCTGGGAACCCAAAGACCAGCAAAGAACAAGCCTCTCGGGTGCATTGGATCCCTGGGCTGATAAGTATATGTTTATTAGTAGTAGCCGCTGACTTTTTTTTTTTTTCCTAGAGTGAAGTTCCTCTTTAAGAAAAAAAGCTCTGGCTTTAGATACATTTAAATACTATCCAGCAAACATAGAAACCATTCTAAAGTAAAAAGTCACTAAAATTACATGAGTTCTGCGTTCTCTCAGATCCACTACAGCAAGAATTCTGAGAGTATCTCACAAGGTCACTGGAAGTCTACTTCCTAAAGCCTGTGCTGCATAAATTCCCCTCACCCGTTTCCTGTATCACCAATCACATTCAAACTTCCAAGGCAGGTACATAATTTTATTGGGGGCTGTTAGAAAGCCTGCAGTATGCGTGTTTGAGAAAAGCTCTCCAGTATCACACGTAGGAGTTCTCAGATTACTGACAAATGGAAATGTACTTACACTAACACTGTGACTAACATAACTCAGAGATGTGAAATTCCAAATACCAGAGCAAAGTTTATTCCAGTTCATCAGAAGTTAACACACTTTGGTGTCCTTGTCTGTTGTGTTGACGCATTTTTGTTACGTCATGAGTTAACATGCGTTCAGGCAGCCTATTCATTTTCAGTGGACTGCTACCACGCTAGAATGTACAAAAAAAAACCCATGTGCGCTTTTCCAACCAGTGCACGCCAATGCACAGCAGTGTGTTATTGCGTGTTGCCTGTGCGCTGGGGTGCAACAGGCTAATGCAAGTAACAACCAAATGTAGCCATGTGCTCCCTTAAGAGTGGCTGGTAGTAGTGGTTCACCTGATAGCTGACCTCAATCGCACTATATATCACACATCCGGAGACACTGACCAGGCCGGTTCTTGTTTTTGTTGTTTTATTTAGGGGAAATAACTTGGATCGGGATAAGGGGTAACTGTGGGATGCCCAAAGAAATATGGTACAAGGATTCCATATACAAGCTTGTATATGCACACTTCACTGCAGACTCATCCCCTGCAGACTATTGCTCCTCTCAACTTTCCAGCAATTCACTTGCTGACCGCTCTTACAGTTCTCTCACTACACAAACTCACAGCTTTACACTGCTTTGCTTCTCTCCAGCTCGGCATTTAGTTTCCAGCCTGAAAGGAAATTTATCAGGCTTCTCCATACCTTTCTCTTCACCGCGGTTAGCACATGGTGAGGCCTACCCTCTTCCAGCAGGGCCTCAGGAACACCCATTACAGGCCAGGGATCACGGGCCCCTGAATGTACTTTGCTAACCAGCCTTGACGCATAGGCATGCGCACACAGGGTGGAAGGTGTGCCTGGGCACAACCTAATCATACTGTGCAGATTCCCCCTGTTGTCTGGCTGCAGAGAAAGGGACTGGGGAATCTCTAAATATAATAGTGTATTGATATAATGCCCTCTGTCTCCACACAATCACACTAATCAGCGCTACGGAAATAGTAAGAATAAAAAGCTGCCGTTTTACATAAAAGTCAAATTAGAATTAAAAACATACACATAAAAAGCCTCAACATAAAAACAGTTTGTGCATGATAAGCAGCGCTTATGTTCTTGCACACTTCACTTAGGAACTGGGGAATCTCTGTCCTCAGTCTCTTCCTCTGTCTCAAAAGTGAGACATCAGGGGTCTGTTTAGACCCTTGATATTTCAGCAAAGCCCCCAGCAGGGCTCCTAAAAAATAGTAAAAAAAATAATAAAATATAATATTGTAAAAAAATAATAAAAAAACAAAATTGAAAAGAAATTATTAAAATAAAATAAAACTTAACTACTGACACCGATCTCTGCCCTACTGACATCGTCCTCTGCCCTGACATATATACACATACACACGCTCATGTTTGTTTGTGCTGCACATTCTAATGCAATAGGCTGTGCACACCTATGCCTTGATATACTACAACTCCCAGCCCAACCTCTTCCAGGTCCCATCGACCTGCTCTCTGGTAGTGACTCTCCTTTTTCTTGACTGGCTCCCACAGACTGTCCACCATTCCTCTCCCAGCCTGCTCCAGCACTTTCTCCTTCAGTCCCAGGGACCGTCACTCACCGCACCGGTGGATACTTTAAAGTCTTGCACTACTCCTGTAGCACCCTCTGCTGTTCTGTTCCTCCTGTGCTGCTCCAGTAATTGCTCTCCTTTCTGGCTGCACCCGAACCCCCAAACCCCAAGGTCACCCTCCCCAGACTGGGGACGATCTCCCAGGTAGGGGCCTGCACCACAGCGCCTCTGCTACATCTCCAGACTTCCACCCGACACTACTCCTCCCAGATTGCCTGACTCTGAGTATTTAAGGAGGCCTGCCCCCTGCCAACCCTGCTTGGGGATTGGTCAGGGCTCCTTAGAACACTTCAGATGGCTAGACCCATCTCCCAGACCAGAAAAACTTCTCTAGGTTTCTAGAAAGAAGTGGGAGGTTCTGGTGACCTCATCTGTTAAGTCCACCCAATCCTCCCAGAGCTTTTCCTCCCAGCCCAGATGAAAACATTCTAAATTTAACTCTCCTAGCCAAAAAACCCTGTTAAAAAATGCACCTATACTATGGGGGCGCTACACTAATACTGCAGTGCAAAAGCATGAGGGCTCATTCACACCAGCCTGCATGGTAAAATACATGCGCGTTCCTATGCATGGCATAGGAGCGGTGCAATGCTTTGTTAGAAAAGCTTTTACTCTGTTAAACATTATTGAACTGTCGCAAAATGACAATTCATTAAACTCTATGCAGTGCTTTACAACACGCTGCAGTGACATGTGACGAGGTGTATTGTAGTGGGGCCACACTACATCTGCCCCTGCATCCTTCAAACTCATCTCTACGCAAACATTAAACTTGCACTCTTTTTTACTCCAACAAGCTGTGGGCAAAGTCAACCCACCCCCAACCCCCCCCCCCCGCCTCCATGCTCACGTACACAAAAAGACTCAGCGCAGCCGCAAGTTTGGAGTTCGGGTAGGGATGAGGATGCCCAAGCTCACCTTTATTTGTAATGACACAACGCAATGGGGGAGATTTAGTAAAACTGGAGCACACAGAATCTGGTGTTGTGCATAGTAACCACTCAGCTTCTAGGTTTTAGGCGACATTAAAATTGGCACGTTTCCAAAATTGCATGATTTCCTGTGCAGTGCGGCTTTGATGCGGCATTTGGTGCAACTTTGATCCGACTTTACTTTCTCGGGACCAAAGTCACATCAAAAGTTGCACCAAAGTAGTGCAGGCATCTTTTCAAAGTCACTGTCAATTGGAAGGGGTGCCACTAAAAAGAATGGGCTGCGACTTGTCATGTGACTTTGATGTCCAAGGTCACATGACAAGTCACGCAAGTGTGAATGGAGCCTAAATGAACAAGCTGAAGTTGGAAACTGATTAGCTACATTGCACTGCTGCACCAGATTCTGTGTGCGCCAGTTTTCGTGAATGACAGCTACAGTGCAGCCAGCTAGATCATATGATGGCCTCCCGTAATTGCGCCTGTTGCACGCCCGCTGCGAACAACGCGCTCTGTGACACTGCTGATCGCAGATTGAGGCAAAGAGTGAATCAGTGGCTCTTTACCATGTGATCAGTGTCCAATCACAGCTGATCATGGATGTAAACAGGAGCCGATTATGAGCACCTCTTTCTTCATGCTCACAGTGAGAGGAGACGAGAAGAGAGCAGATAACCGGCTTCTGTAAAAGGGACATCTACATTAAAAATCATGGCAATGATTATCAGTGCAGTCCCAACAGTGCCCACCAGTGCTGCCAATCTGTGCCCACCAGTGATGCCAATCTGCCCACCAGTGCTGCCAATCAGTGCCTCCTCATCAGTGTCCCCTATCAGTGCTGCCTACGAGTGCCCATCAGTGCCACCTATGAGTGCCCATCATTGCCTCCTATCAGTGCCCATCAATCATGCCTATCAGTGCTTGCTCATTAGTGCCCACCAGTGTCACCTCATCAGTGCAGCCTATAAGTGCCCATCAATGCCGCCTCATCAGTGCCCATCAGGGCCGCCTCATCAATGCTCATCATTGCCGCCTCATCAGTGCCCATCAGTACAGCCTCATCAATGCTCATCATTGCCGCCTCATCAGTGCCCATCAGTGCAGCCTCATCAGCGCACATCAGTGAAGAAGAAAATGTACCTGTTTGCAAAGTTTTATAACAAACTATGAAAAACTTTTTGTTTACAAAATTTTTGATCTTTTTTCATTTGTTTAGCAAAAAATAAAAACCTCAGTGGCGATCAAATACCGCAAAAAAGCTCTATTTGTGTGAAAAAAATGATAAAAAATGTGTTTAGGTACAGTGTTGCATGACCGCGCAATTGTCATTTGAAGTGCGACAGCGCTGAAAGCTGGCCCAGGCAGGAAGGGAGTAAAAGTGCCCAGTAGGCAAGGGACTACATAACATTTCATTCATTTTTATTTGCTGCAGCGAGCTGGGATGTGGCGTAGTAGCGTGTAGCAACGCTGTGCTCTGTAAAAAAATAAAAATACAAGTAGCACATATCCTGCTTCTTTCTTCAGTACAACTCCTCCAAGCTGTTTTCTTCTCCTCGCAGAAAACAGGCTGAAGACCTTGGCATTCCAGGTGAGATTCTCAGCACACAGCTTTCAGCCATAGAGCTGCAGTGAGATCACAGCGGAGGGGCGTGGCCTCCTGCTGATTGACTGTCACACTGTGCTTCCTCATTGGTGAGACTGACCAATCAGCGTGCACATGGGAATCCCCAGCAATAGGAAGTGGTAATGCGATGAGTAGCAGATTGCATTGTATTGTTTATGGATTTTGTAACTTTTTATAGCACAGATCTACTAGGAGAGGAGACGAGGAGAAGCTCAGGATTGCACAGGAGGAGGTAATGTCACTGACTCTTTGTTTTATCAGCAGGGATGTGCAAAGCATTGTGGTCCTTGGCTGCCCTGCTGTCATTGTCTCTGTATAGTGGATTGTTGTGCTGCTGTGTAAGGTCCTTTCTAGGTGATCACATGGCTGCAACATAAACAGTAGGGGACATCTGTGTATGGAGGGATCAGGGCAGCTGTATAGATGATGCTGAGCAATGCATGTCTGATGATTTAGCCTGTCCATACAAAATGTATTATTATACAGGATTTATATAGTGCCAGCAGTTTAGTAATATTAGGGCAGACAGTACAATTACAATACAGGAGGGATCAGAGGGCCCTGCTCGCCAGAGCTTACAATCTAATGCCTGATCTGTACAATGGGCTCCGGCTTTTCTTGGAAAACCTTTCAGTTATATATTACTAAGGTTGCAGCAGGAGTAGGGAGACTCCATGGAGGAGGGTGCAGCGTCAGGTAACCCACTGGTAATCTTGCTGCTGCTAGGATCTACTAACCCTTTGGGTGATTGAACCCACCACTGTTCCTGGAATATCAGGGTTTGCTTGATTGATCGTTTCAGTGAGTTGCACCATCTCAATTTGGGTTTCCAGTAATTCTTGCTAATTGCAAAATACCCTTTTTTTTCAAACTCAAGTGTATTGCAGTTTTTCTAAATACAGCGGGGCCACCCTTCACTGCAAGGGTTAATGCTTGTTCAGTGGGGTGCGGGGATGAGCTGGTATGCTTACCCTATTTCTGCCTCCAGCGGGCTTTATCCATTTGATCAGTCAGCCACGGTGGCATTCTTGGTGTCCCAATGTGTACAAGGCAGGGTTAATAGCCCTGCATAGTGCGCGATGAAGCTAAGCTCTGGTTCACATTGATGCAATTTCACATGTCAAATATTGGGAGTAGAAAAGGTCCTGACCTCAGTGGGAATAAATAATGCTCCATCTTTGGTGTCAGTGAGAGGAATTGTTCCCCATCAATGGTGTCATTGGGAGGAATTGTTCCCTATCATTGGTGTCATTGGGAATTGTTTCCCATCATTGGTGTCAGTGGGAGGAATAGTGCCCCATCATTGGTGTCATTGGGAAGAATTGTTCCGTATCATTAGTGTCATTGGAAAGATTTGTTCCCTATCATTACTGTCATTGGGAAGAATTGTTCCCAATCATTTGTGTCATTGGGGAGAATTGTGCACTATCATTGGTGTCAATGGGGAGAATTGTGCACTATCATTGGTGTCATTGCAAAGAATTGTGCCCTATCATTGGTGTCAATGGGGAGAATTGTTCCCAATCATTGGTGTCATTGGGAGGAATTGTGCCCTATCATTGGTGTCATTGGGAGGAATTGTGCCCTATAATTGGTGTCAGTGGGAGGAATTGTGCCCTGTCATTGGTGCCATTGGGGAAAATTGTACCCTATCATTGGTGTCAGTGGGAGGAATTGTGCCCTGTCATTGGGAAAAAATGTGCCCTACCATTGGTGTCATTGGAAGGAATTGTGCCTTTGATTGGTGTAATTGGGAAAATGTGTGCCCTATCATTGGTGTCATTGGGAGGAATTGTGCCCTATCATTGGTGTCATTGGGAGGAATTGTGCCTTATCATTGGTG